>SZWC01002284.1:64996-165330 GCA_023375785.1 Penium margaritaceum
ACAAGGCAAGGGACTGGGACATGCTGTGCGCACATGAGCAAGCGGCAAGGCCAGCGGCATTCACGCTAGCCTGGATTGACTCATTGCCTAGTGTGGCGGCAGTTTGCAGCGCTTGAGTAGCATCCTGTGGGAGTGAGGGTAGAGGGAGTGGAGTGGCCTGGGGGGGGGAGGGGTTACTTAGGTGGATGGGCAAGGTGTGGGAGGGGAGGGGAGGGGGCTGGGGGTGTGCAGGCACAAGAGAGAGGGGGGATTCAGATTGATGTTCATCGTGCGTGAGGGGGATGAGTTGTGTGCTTGGTATTGAGGCATCCATGTTATGGTCAGGGTCTGGGGTGGGCATGTTCAGGAGCGTAGGGTCAGAGGTAGAGACAGACAGAGGGAGTTCGGGAGGGGCTAGAGGGTCTAGAGAAGAGAGGGAATTTGTGCGGGGGATGCGAAGAGGGAGGGGAGGGAGGTGGGGGAGGGAGGAGGGGAGAAGAGGGCAAGTAGGTGCGGGGTTGGGGGCAAAGGTGGTGTATGGGGGTAAGGGTAGGGGATAGGGGAGGTCACCAGGTGGTGGGGGCTGACGTGGTTGATGTTGACCTCGGAGGTGCGCCTCGGGAGGCGCCTGCCGAGGGTGCGAAGACGCCAACCCGCCTCGTGCTCGGGTGGTGGTGAGTTGTCGTTTCTAGTTTCGACAAACCCTGTCGCTCTCGGTAGGGCACTTTTGCAAGGGAGGGGGGCTTGGAAAATCTGGGCGTGGAAAATCTGGGAGAGGCCTATTTCAGCCTGGAAATTGTCACTGGACCCCTCCCACGCTGCCGAAAAAATTCTGGCAGCGTTTCCCCCGCCCAAGTGGGCGTGGAAAATCTGGGAGAGGCCTATTTCAGCCTGGAAACTGTCGCTGGACCCCTCCCACGCTGCCGAAAAAATTTCGGCAGCGTTTCCCCTGCCCCAGTGGGCGTGGGAAATCTGGGAGGGGCTGTTTGGGACCACCGTTGTACCTGAACCACCCCCACCCAGCCCAGGAGTAGAGGGGAATCCAGCCAGCAGGGGGAAGGGAAGACCAGGGAGTGAAGCTGACGGCGGAGTACCGTTGCTGCTGCCGTCGCTGCTGCTCTACGCTGTAGGTGCTGTGTGACCTCTCTGGCAACTGCTGCCTACTCACGCAGCATATGGCTGCCGCAGCTACTCGCTGTTGCCCGCTGCCGTGGCTGCAGTTGCTGCTCCAGGCAGCTGCCGCCGATCCTACGGCTCCGCAGCTGCCACTGCGGGTGGGCAGTGGCGGCTGTGGCTGCGGCTGGTAGCTGCGGCTGCAGCCCAATGCAGCAGCTGCTGGCTGCGGCTGCCGCTCGCTGCTGCCCGCCGTAGCTACTACGGCTGCTGCTCCGTGCAGCTGCCGTGAGGTCAGCGCTGGCAGCTGTTCGATGAAGGTGAGGCTAAACGCGTGCATGAGGGGAGAGAGGTTCCGGCGAGGGGGGGTGAAGTGGAATCGAGAGTTCACATGAGGAGTGTATGCGAAGGTGCATGCCACCAAGCTCGTATGTATTGCTCTATACTTTGTTAGTGCTATTTCAGCGTGTATGTTTCCACGCAAGTTCTCTCATGCATTTCTTCACACAGTTGCCCGTCATTTAGTGCAAGGATTGTTCACTTCCGTATACATTCCCATAATACACTTCAACCGTAAAGAGGGGGGGTGTCATCTTGTTCGAACTTCCCCCCCCCCCCCCCCCCCCCCCCCCNATGTTAGTGCTATTTCAGCGTGTATGTTTTGACGGAAGTTCTCTCATGCATTTCTTCACACAGTTGCCCGTCATTTAGTGCAAGGATTGTTCACTTCCGTATACATTCCCATAATACACTTCAACCGTAAAGAGGGGGGGTGTCATCTTGTTCGAACTTCCCCCCCCCCCGACCCCCCCATTGAGAAGTGCACGAGGCCATTTCACGCCAAAGTGAATGTTAAATGCCACACAAAGGACTTGAAATAGTTCACTTGTGCTCTGGAAGATACAAAGCTTCTGGCCTTTGAAAGAGCAAGATCAACATTCCATCACTTAGAGTCATCATACGTCTATCCTTGATCGCATCAAATGGCGGACATTGAGCGTCAGACGTTATGCGCTATCTGGGACTCTTTGGCAATATACTAGCCAACGGCGAGGTCCGACAGCTGACCACAACAAAACGATGTTGATGTTTAAAGGGATACGGGTTGGATGGACTATTAGGGCGTTGGTACGAGGTTGGAGGGGCACACGATCTACATGTTGACCCTATTAACTTCTCCACCTAGATTTGCAACTCACGAATCATGCACGTCACTGCGTGTCATTTTGTACACAATAGTTGTGCGCGTAATGAAGAGTGGCGACTGGAAGATACCTCATATCCATTTGTCTGATCGAAGTATATAAGGATGCGTTATATCTAAAGAAAAAACTTGATGTTGTTTTGCACATACGAACTCACTTGTTTACAATCAATTATTTTGTGGAGAATCAGACTCATACAATGTTAAAAAACGGGGCGTTGTCGGATAGTGTGATCGAATTACAATGGTAATTGGTTGAGGTTTTGAAATATCCAACATAATGATACCCATTAATACAACAAATTCACACGATTGTATTGTCAAGAAAAACAAGCATTAAAAAAACCAAAATACATTTACGTTTTTTGTCCGACGGCTTTTGTTTGACCCAACCATGTCTATTCCCCACAATTTGCGAGCGATTGCAATAAGAAAAACATACGCCTTGCCTCTGCATTACAAGAGTGCTTATGCCTCATGTGATTGGCAATGTCTATGTTTTCTTACTCGTCGAAAACATTTCAGTTTTGCTTCGCACATACTACCGCAATTTTCTACGAGTTGTACGTATATGCGGTTGAACTCGTCGTGCACCTTCTCATACAATCTCTTTGTACACTTTTGGGGAAAATTGGGCGAAGGGGTGGTGGGGGGAAGGGTGAGGGGGAGGAGTGAGGGGGTTGTCACAAACTTACAAAACATGTTTGAAATCGTCGAAAAGTCTCGATATGAACAGAGACCGTGTCACTTGCTTTGTAACTTGTAAAACACACTAAAAACGTTTTGCCGTGCCAAAGTGACTTGTAAAGTGACACAAATAGGTCACCTTAACATTTAAAACATTCGTTGTTTTCTAAGAAATGTGTTTCATGTCTAAAAATCTTTACTAATTGTGCCAAACTCTGATATGTTTGCCTTTTATTCATAATCCAAATATGACTTTCTCATTGTTTACATGCAGCTTCTTTTGAATATTACAAAAATGAAACTCGTCATTCATCACCTTATGATAACATCGAGTTATATACAAGTTAAATAACATTCATGAACTTAAAAAGGATTAGAAACATTTAATAGTAATTTATGTTATGGTTTAAAATCCCCCTTCCCACATGAACCTAGCCTTTGCCAAATTATGTTGTACACTTGCATAGCATTTCACTCACAGTACACTCACCAAATCCTTAACCTTCTTATGCACTCCACATATGCACTTTCACCCAAACCCTCCCTACTGACAGATTCCATCTGCCCACCTCTAGTTGAAGCCACACCACATAGTTACTTGTGTCCACCATCCTAGAACCTTCATACAAAGGTGGAAACTACTTAACACAAGTCCACAATCGTATTTAAAACAAACAATAATTTGCACACCTCCTCATGCACTCTCCACATTCACTTTCAACTCACGTTCCCTCCATCATCTTCTATCATAATCCGAATCACGTCATGCACAAGTGTGAAAACATATGTGAGAAAGACTCGCCTTAACATACACCACCACATTCACTCCCCACATAAACTTTAAGCCCCACCCCCCCACCTCAAGCTAGTCTAACCAAAAGTATTTCATACACTTGTCTACCATTCCACCCACACTACACTCACAAATTCTAACACCCCCTCATTCAATGCCCATATGCACTTTCACCTAACAAGACCCACCAAATCCACCTCTATCTCTAAATAGAGAAATCATACACTAGTACATTCTTTAAATAAAAAAACACTCTATCATTCCAACACATCCTCATGCACTCTCCACATACACTTCGTCCCTCCCACCCCCCCAACCCCACCTCAAGCTGGCCTTACCCAACGTATGCTATGCACTTAAGTAACATTCTACCCAGATTACACTCGTTGTTTTGAACACCTTCATATTCACTACCCATATACACTTTCACCCAACAAGACCCACCAAATCCACCTCCAGCTTAAACCACAAAATCATGCACCATTTTATAATTGAAATCACAAAACACCATATGATTCTTACACTTCCTCATGCATTCCCCACATAAACGTATTCCGTACACCCCCCCCACCTTCGAGCCAACACACAACCCACCCACTCACATGTAGCTTAGGCAACACAACATTGTTAACTTGGTGTCTAGCTTCCTAGAACCTTCCTCATAGACCACTTCCCTCCATACACACTTCTTTGAGTGTTTGAAAGTTCTTTGATTAACTCTACCTCAATGTTCCATATTTCTCATGCATTTGTTACATTTTCTCTTCCTTTATTTATGAACATGAGTATCTTCTACTTCAAAACCTTGCACAGATTCTACACGTAAAGAGGGAGGGTTTGATTCTCAAGGGAATCCGTATTGATTTATGATGAATATGTGGGAAGAAAGACATGGTTTGAGTTATGACATTTTTGTTATTTAGTTATGAAGGAATTATCTTTTACTGATATGTGTTTAGCATACATGTTTTCTTACAAGGATTCTCCTCCATCATGAAATTTTGAATGGTTTCTTCACAAATACATTCTTTGTAAAAAAAATTCATTTATGAGAAATACGACAAAAGTGAGAAAAAATTCTTCAGCTTCTGCGGTACTTCGACACTTATCAAGAAAGAAAAAGGAGATCTTCTTATGTACCGGATTAGAAGAACTCCTTGGCTAACCAAGCCAACATCGAGGTGCTTGAGGGTATCCGACCATCAAGTCAGCGCATCCAACTGCCCACGTGCAAGGGACCCCCGATGGGTTTACATGGCGTCAACCATGAGCTACGACTTACTTATCCTAAAGTGTTCCCTAGAGTTGTTTACTGTAAGAGTGTGCCTTACATGTTTTGTATGATGTAATTTTGTTCATTTGTCATGAGGAGATGTATTCATGTTATGGAGAAGTTTCTATTTAGATTTTACGAGTAACTTTTTGTATTTAATGGTATCTTTGTTATGTTTTTGCCTTTTGTCAAGTAACTTCATAGATTTATATTGTGTTTAGATAATGCAGGTTTACTAGTATTTTGTTTTTTTTTATACTTTACATGAATGCTCAACTTATGTTAGTTATCCCTATTTCATCATCCTCAATAGTCGTATCTTCTCTTCTTTCTTCCCTTTGGACCTTTTTTCCTTTTGTAATAATGCATCGCTTTATGATCAACCTTTTGATTCAAAGAGGGAATTCAGATTTCATGTGAATATGTTTTTAAGTGAATTGTTTTTACTTCTTTGAACAAGTGCGAAGGAATTCAAGATTCTTGCCTTGTGGCTAAACGTTTCTACAGTTTTGAGCCATTCGTATTCTTGAGGCCAATGTCATATAGTTGCGCCTTTAAGTGATGTATTTTTTAATGTGTGATTTTGGAAGGAATGCATTTCCTTGATGGACTTGATGGGTGAAAAGAAAAACAAATAACCGTGAAATTATGCATTATCATCTGCTTTGATAAAAAACGGATAAGTTTCGACTTGTTCATATTTGGGTCAAATGTTAAAATTCACTCGAGTTGTGGGATAACTCTTTAAATTGGGGTATGAAGTGAAAGTTGTTGTCCCTTAAATTGAATCCTTAAACTTTGTATGATTCGATTTATCAATTAATATTTAATGGATGGTATATGTGTAAATCTATGCACTTGTTTTTAAACATATTTTGGTTTGTAAATTTTCTTTTTATTGCACATGGTCATGATTTGGTTGTTTATCAATCTCTAGTGATGGATCCCTTTATTTTTCGGCAATGGTTTTTTTGTATGTTATTACGTGCCTATATTCTCATAATAGCCTCTCAATATCAAGAAGAACTGAAAAAACAATCTTTCTACATTTTTCGTCATTTCATTCTATGGAAAATGCTGTTCATGTGCTTGACATGTCAACTAAGATGTGACATCCTAAAGAAATCTGTCTTCGACTTTCCAGGTAGAGCCACTCAAGCTGTTTACCTAGCCTGAGGTGCTGCACCTGTGCAGACATCTTGGAGCATCCTTTGGTGTTTCTATTGACTACGTTTGATAAGTTAAGTATTGGAGTGTTTACTTTCCTGACACGTTTTTTCCCCATGGCCGTCCGTAAAGCAAGCTTACTTCCATCCTGCTTGATTGAGAGATACATGATGAGATAGTGGGCGGACGTGGCTCATTAGGAAAAGAGAGGTGCTTCAGAGAAACCGATTGTTGTCATGGTCTGCAAAACTCCCCATGGCCGATGAGGATCGCCGACATCATTCTCCACACAGGTTGAACAGCTCCGACCGCGATGTCGACAGCGGTGAGCCGAGGGAGACCAACCTGAGGACCGACCACGTCGGGCAAGAAATCCCGTCGCACCCCTTCAACCGGCAGCAACAGATGCGGCGCACGTGATCAGCTTGACGTGGACCTCTCTGAAGCGCTGCGACTGATAGCATGCGCAGCTGGTACCGTTATCTGCAGCAGCTGCTCGGATATGACTCTTGAGATCCGATCGTACTGAAGGAAGTGCGAGATGCTGTACGCCACGTGGTACGGCGTAGACAGATGTCGCAAGTCCTCCTTGTACGCCTGACTCTCCGGAACTCGTATAAACGGAAATGTCTCAATCTGCCTCCACTAAGACTCATCTGAAATCTTCCTCGCCTTGCAACACCTAATCTTTCGGCAAATACCCGTCTTGAGTATATGGAAGGACGCGCCATTCTATCTCACATGTTCAAGAGGCCGCGAGTGATAATTTTTAACCCAAAACTTTTGGCCCAGCGTATTATTCCCATATCAGCGTGGTTCCTGAATATGGATGAGGTACCGAGCAATCAACGATACCTGGAATTGGGTCAATTGCCAAACAAGTGGAGCGCATCCATGCAATGAAGAGAATTGCGATGACACATGTGCTTCTTCTTTGGATCTTGAGCCGAGCGACACGTTCGATGTTGGGCCTTGAGTGGTTCCTTGCAGAAATTCTGTCAAGAAGTCTGGGGGTTTCAAGACTTTTCAAGCATAGTTTTATCAAATTCTACCACTGTAAAAAATTAGACCAAAATTCATCGAAACATCAATGAGGTCGGGGACACTTCTTTTTACCATTTTCAAAATTGGTCAAAGTTGTTAAAGCCTTCGCAAATATAACACTGTGGAAGATATTAGTCTAAGTGTTGAAGTTTGTTGGCCAATCACAACTCTATGCCCTCTTGCCTCCCACACTGTGCACACACATGTACAGATTAAGTAACAATGGCCCTACCTGGGAAGCATCACGCGAGTCCAATGTGGCTCGAGCCTCTGACGCCTTCACGTTGCCGTTGGATCAGGAGTGCCTTGTGGCACATATGTGGCTATTGCATGGTTTTCCTATGACTCTGTGATGCGGTCAGTGGTTGGGCTCGTACATTCTCACTGCCTTGCCCTTCCTCATTTTCTCTTGCCTTGAGTGCTTTGGGGGAGCTGCTAATTTCTCGGGTGCTGATCCGTAAGGGGCCACCGTGCCGATCTTGGCCAAGCACTGGTGAGTAGCTGCCCTCAGAGTATTCCAAGTGGTCGGGTTTGACCCCCGGGTGGCGGCACAAGCCCAACCGAGCTGGATGCTTGGTGTGGGCGCGTGCTCACCGGTGTGCTCTTACCATGCTCGCTCTCCCCACTCATGACTGTATCTTTGTAACTTGCAAGTTATTCTAAGCAAGTCTCGGCCCCATCCATGGCGTGTCTCGCGCTTCATGTCTCTCTCCCACCGCGCCTCATATGACACACATGGGAAGCTTCCTAGTAACTACAGGTATCTGAGAAAGCAGGGGTAGCCCCCTGCAACCCATGCATCCTGGACCAGTGTGTCAGGCACTGAGGTCTCTCGGCAACCGTCACGGTGCTGCAATTGCCGCAGCACCTCTTCGGGCCCGTCGTCTCTTCGGCTAGCCCGTTTCTCCATCTTCACGTGGTCGTCTCGCCACCCCTACCCATCTTGCATACTCAGTTCTCGCTCTGCCCACGTCACCATTGTGCCCGCAGAACCATCTCGGACTCTCCGCTAGTGCCGGGACTCGTAGGCTGAGCTCTCTCAGCTTCACCTCGCGTGCTTTCCTTAGGCCCATCTGCCCACGTCAGGTGACGTACGCCCCTCTTGTGGCGTGACCTCAAGGCTGGTGCTTTTGCCGCACCCCTGATCGGCAGTAGTCGTACCGCAGTCATCAACCGTAGCAGCTGGTGACTCCCTTTTTTAGCACTACCCTTTTTGTAGAGCAGAGGCACGTCGTGATTGTTCTTCCGACCTTGCCGTTTTCACTCTCCACCGTGTGCTGCCCTATCTCCTCCTCACAGTGGCGTCTTATCCCTTCATCCCACGTGATTCTGCTTCTCGGCATCACACTACTCCCACACAGCCGAGTCCCGGCCTAAAGTGTGGTGCGCCTAGTGCACCTCTCTTGGTTGCACCATCAGCCCCACTCATCTTCCACGCTCGCTGACGACGACGACACCCCTCTATGGGTGCGCATGCTGGATCACTCGTACTGGCAAGAAGACGTTGACGCTATAGTCGAACGCGAACGAAAGGAGATAGATCGTCAGGTCTACACCCGAGACGATCTACCACCGTCACCACCACTGTCACCAAGGATGCAACCTCTTCGCAACTCTCAGTCGACTGAACCTGCAGCTACTTCTACTCCTGCTCCTCCTCCTACCGCAGCAGAATGGACTGAGTTTCGACGGCGCCCGAGGTGTCGGGTGTCATCCCTGTCCTCCCTATCCACACCGATTCCATCGGGCTGGCAGGCACTGTCTTGGACGCAGCTGCTGGTGCCGCGGCCACCTTCGCAGCCACTGTCAGGGCCTGCCGTGTTCCCACACACACCGCCGTTGGGCATGGAACTGAGGCGTACGCACAGGCTGTTGCATCCCTCACTTTGCTTGTTGTAGCTACTGCAAGTATTGCCACCCAAATCACAGTAGCAATAGCATCTATTGCCACAGCTGCCTCCACAGTAGCAGACGCCACCTCTAGTGCTGTTGGATCCATTTGGGGCATCCACTGCCACAACAGTGCTGACGCCTACTGGTGCTTCTCATGACGTCACACCACACATCACCACTGGTGTTCTGGTGGCATTAGCATCAGCTGCAATTGCCGAAGCCATTGCTACGGGGCTCCTGTGTCTCACCGTGGCGGTCGCAGGTTGGGTGGTGGTCGTGTTCTCCTCAGCTGCATCTGTTGTCCCGCCACTCTTCACTCTTCTTCCGCGTCACTAGCTCGGTGAGCACCGCATTGCACAGTGTCACATTGCACTCTTCTGCACCCTCTCACACTTTCTTGTACTCTCTTGTCCCTCACCTGCATTCTAGGTTACATTCTCTCAACATGCCTAGGCCCGAGGAAACTATAGAGGCACTCCAGGCCGCTCTTAGTGAGGCGCAAGAAGAGTGTCGCAAAGCTGAAGATGAGCTTCATCAAGGCGGAAAGCAGAGCACGAGCTAGCGACCACAGTGGCCACATTAGTCATTGAGCGGTTGCCTGCAATTCTAGGCCTTGCTGTAGTCCTTCCTCCTACAGAGTCTGGCTTGGCAGACTCATCTGCACCTCCTAGTGGTACTGTTGCCAACTCCTCCTCTCCCTTTCTCTCCGCAGTAGCCTTCGCCCATGCTCTGCTCCTAACTCGGCAGAAAGACTTTGAAACCCCACCACCACACTTCACCCCTAAGCTCACTTTCACATACTTGGAGACACGCTTCAGCGCATGGGCCCAGGGTGAGCTACTTTGGGAGTGTTACTCCCCTGCCAAGCCACCGTTTGTACCACACCCTGCAGAGGATGCTCGCGCTGTATGGGTCCTCATCAATGCAGGACCCGAGAATCTCTTTGATGATATCGGTACGCACAATGCAGACCCTTTCCGCGACACTCCTGCTGATCCTGTTGGCGGCTATGCTCTCATCCGCCGCCGTAAAATAGTGACTGGGCACGCTACCCAGAGCGCCCTCACTGTCCAGTTCAACACCTTACAGATGCGGATGGACTAGACAACGGATGAATATTGGACGCACAGTCTGCGCCTGTTGTGAGACCTTGGCAGGGCCGCCCTCGGTCTGCTATTAGCCTGCTTGTCCATCGTCGTTGGCCTCATTTCTAAGCTGTCTGACTTGAACCTTCACGTTTCTCAGGTAGAACTCGAGCGCCTTGCCTCTGCACCTGTTCCAGCTGATTCACCACCCGGGATTGGCCCCCTCTTTGATTTCACTGCATCACATCTCACCGACTGGTGGAATTCCTTGCAAAACGAACGCATGCACCTCGCTGCCTTGGCTGCTGTCACCACGTCCTCCTCTTCCACCTTTGCCGTAACCTCTTCTGCTCCCTCATCTTCGCAGGTTGCAGTGCACTCCACCCGGGGCACCTCACGGGGAGGGGGTGGTGGCTCCGGTCGCGGTGACGACCGTGGGGGCAAAGGGCGTGGGGGTGGTCACGGTGGCAAGAGCTCCGCCCCCATTGCTGCTGAAGTCACTTGCTGGAACTGTGGCGCCTCTGGCCACTCTACGCTAGAATTTCCGGCCCCCCACGACGATGCACGCCTGGCCTTCTCCATGCGTGCCCACTAGGCCCGTACCAGTGTCACCTCTTTCTCCGCTGCTGCTGCTGTGACGGTTGCATCTTCCTCATCCTCTTTGTCTTCCTCAGCACTCTCCACCACTCTTGCTCCTCCAACACCTTCTGCTCCCACCCTCTGGGGCTGGATTCCTCCTCCGTCTGGACCTCCGTATTACGGACCCCCGTCCTCGCCTGGCCTCTGGATCATTGACGCCGTGGCCACGCATCACATGACCTCCTGTCAGTCCTCCTTTGTGTCCCTTGGACTCGTTCAGATTGTTTGTTCTATGCGCACACGCTCCGGCCATCTACTTCCTGTTCAAGGTGTTGGTGCTGCCCGTTTTGTTGGTCCTGGTGGCATTGTCTATCTTCTCGACGTGCTATATGTGCCTGACCTTGAAGTCGGTCTTCTCTCTGTGACCACCCTTGACGACCAGGGCATGGACTTCTCGTCCAATCGTGGCCTTGCCTCTATCTCCCTGCGCTCTTGTGGCCGGGTTGTTCTTCGTGGTGTGCCGTGATTGCTTGTTCCGTGTCCAGCTCACGTTGTCCTCGTCTTCCGCTGCTTCTGCCCTTGTTCATGTTGCTCCATCCTTGTCTCTTGAGCATACTGACCTCCTTCATCGCCGCCTCTGTCACCTTCACAGTGCCACAATCCAGCGCCTTCTTTGCCTTCGGCCTGCCCTCGGCCTTGAACCGGCCACGTTTCCTCCACCCTGCACGTCCACCTGTCTTGACTGTGCCAGTGGGAAGATGCACCGTTCCCCTTTCTCCACCTCTGATTCCACTACCTCTCATCCTCTTGATCTTGTCCACGCCGACGTCATGGGTCATTTGCCCCATGACTTCCTTGGCGGTCTCGGCCGTTACGTCCTCTGCTTGACTGATGACTTCTCTCGCTACCGTTGGGTCTTTGCCCTTCGCCACAAAAGTGACGTCACTAAAGTCCTTGAGTCCTGGCTCCTGCAGACCGAACGTGCCTGTCTTAGGCCTTTGTGCGTGTTTCGCAGTGACCGCGGTGGTGAGTTCTTTGGTCCCACCTCTCGCTTGCTTGAGGTGCGTGGTTCGGCTCAAATCCTCTGCCCCTTACACCCCCCAGCAGAATGGTGTCTCAAAACACTGGAACCGCACCCTTGCTGATGGTGTTCGCTCCCTCCTCTCTGCCTCCGGGCAATCCCCTCTCTTTGCCTTTGAGGCCATGTCATACATGACTGGGGTCTGGAACCGTGTCCCTCATGGCCCCCTTCTCCACTCAGTCACTCCATTTGAACGCTGGACTGGTCAGCGTGCTGACCTCCGCCTTGCCTGCGTCTGGGGGTGTCTTGCCTTTGTGTGGTTCCACACGGACCAACGAGACGGCAAGCTATCTCCTCGGGGTTGGCTCTGTCTATTTCTGGGCATCTCTCCCTTCTCCAAAGCGTGGAGCTTCCCGGACCCCTCCCGGTGCCGTGTCGTTGAGTCTCGTGATGCTCCCTTCTTTGAACACCTATTTCAGTGTGACTCTCCCTGCTTTGGTGGGTCCCTCTCTCCGCCCTCTCGGGGCGGGGGTGGTCCTCTGCCCTCTGGGGCTCCTGTTTTCCCCTCTGGATGTCCCTCGACACCCTCATCGACTGAGCGGTGTTCTGCCTCACTCTCGTCCCCCTCACTTTCTTCCTCTCCCTCAACATCCACCGCTCCTCTGGCCTCACCTCCTCCCCGTTAGTCTCCTGACTCTACTGATGCTGTCTCTCTTGAGCCCTCTGTTCCCTCACCCGTTTCCTCGTCCTTTGTTCCTCCGACTGGCGCCATGTCCCTGTCGTCGGTGATTTCCGAGCCGTCGGATCCTTTTAACTCTCCACCTCCCTCTGTGCAGCCGCACCCCGATGCTCCTTCTTCCTCCACACGTGCGTCGGCCATTCCACCGGTTTCACCTTACACTCGGGGTGGGCGCTTGCGGGCACTCCCCTCCCAGTCTCATCCCGTTGTCTCTGGAGATCCTGGCCTCTATGCCATTGGTCTTGCCACCTCGTACCTGTCCATCGCAGCATCTGTGTTGCACACCAGCACTGCCCTTGGCTACTCTCTTGTAGAGGAGGAGTTCCACTCAGCACTATCCTCGTCTGTAGCTGGGTATGTTGCATCGTGCTTTGCTGCAGCTGGGCTCTCTCCTCTACCTCCCGAACCTTTCACTCTGTAGGTAGCCCGCACGGCCTCGCAGTCCTCGTTGTGGGAGCAGGCCATGAAGGCCGAGCTCGATGCACTGTCGGAGCACGGTGTGTATGAGCTTGTCGAACTCCCACCTGGTCGCAAAGCAGTTGCTGCCAAATGGGTGTACCGTCGCAAGTTGAATCCTGACGACACAGTTGAACGGTACAAGGATTGTCTCACCGGAAAGGGATTTTCTCAGATCCTCGGTGTTGATTTTGACGAGACCTTTGCCCCGGTTGGGTGCTACACCATAGCCAGGGCTCTTCTGAGCCTGGTCATTCAGCATGACTGGGAACTCGAGCAGATGGATGTCAACAATGCCTTTCTCCATGGCAAGTTGGAGGAGGAGATCTATATGGTGCAGCCACTCGGCTTCTCAGACGGAACAAACCGGGTATGGCGCCTGTACAAGGCCCTTTATGGCCTGAACCAGTCCCCATGTTGTTGGAACCAAGAGATCACATCTACCCTTGAAAAAGGGGGTTACAGAAGGAGCGCTGTGGACCCTGCGTTGTTCCTCATTACCCCCACCAAGCCACTTGTTGCCATTCTTGTCTATATGGACGATCTCCTTATTGCCTCTCCTGACGTCGCATTTGTTGCGGTGGCTAAGACCTTGCTTCAGGCGGCGTACAAAATGAAGGATCTTGGTCCGGCTTGTGTCTTTCTGGGCATGGAGTTAGAACGTGATCATGGATGTCGCACTATGCACGTCCATCAGGCTACATATGTGCGTAGCCTGGGGGAGCGGTTCGCTCCACTCCTCACATGAGTCCCCACAGCGTCCACCCCCATGACACCCGCTGGTCAGTCCTTTCTGAAGTCTCTGGAGGTACCTAAACTGGGGGAGATAGTCGATGTAACCGATTACCTTCGTGTCATTGGCTCGTTGATGTACTTTGCCACGACCACCCGTGCTGATGTGGCATTTGCTGTGAACTTTCTGTCCCAGTTCTCCCAGTGTCTCCGTGAGCGTCATCTTGAGGTAGCGTTACGGGTGGTGCGCTACACCCTCTCCACCCCTCGTGTTGGACTGTACTTTCGTGCACAACCCTCATTTGTGGTGGGCGGTTTCACTGACAGTGACTCGGCGCATGATTCTGATGCTCGCACTCGAACGGGATACACTTTTGTGGTCAGTGGCACTGCAGTCTCTTGGAAAAGTGGCAAACAAGGTTGTGTTGCACGCAACATTGCAGAAGCTGAGTATATACTCTTGGTGCAGGCACGTGTGAGGCTGTCTGGTTGTGTCGTCTGTTGCGAAAACTGCGTGTACCCATTCGTTGCATCACTCTGCGCTGCGACAATCAAAGCACAAAGGCCATCGCTAAAAACAGGGGCATGCATCACTCGTGTACCAAGCACATCAATGTGGAGCACCATTTTGTTCGTGAGTGCATTGCTGCTGGCGTCGTCCAGATTGCTTGGGTGGACACACGTTCTCAAATAGCTGACTTTCTCACAAAGGTCCTCAGTCGTAATGTCTTCAAATGTGCTGTTCACTCTGTCGGTCTCATCTGTCCGCATGACCCAGGTTGATTTGCTCTTGTACATCTCTATCACCTCTTGTGATCCCCTCTTGTTTCCCTCTCTTGTGTGTGTGTGTGTTGGTTGCCTGCGGGTCATGGAGGAGTGTTGAAGTTCGTTGGCCACTCACAACTCTATGCGCTCTTGCCTCCCACACTATGCACACACATGTACAAATTAAGAAACAATGGCCCTACCTGGGAAGCATCAGGCGAGTCCATTATGGCTGGAGCCTCTGACGCCTTCACGCTGCTGCTGGACCCAGGAGTGCCCCGTGGCACATATGTGGCTATCGCATGGTTTTCCTATGACTCTGTGATGCGGTCAGTGGTTGGGCTCGTACATTCTCACTGTCGTGCCCTTCCTCATTTTCTCTTGCCTTTAGTGCTTTGGGGGAGCTGCTTATTTCCCGGGTGCTGATCCTTAGGGGGCCACCATGCCGGTCTTGGCCAAGCACTGGTGAGTAGCCGTCCTCGGAGTGTTCCGAGTGGTCGGGCTTGACCCCCGGGTGGCGGCACAAGCCCAGCCGAGCTGGATGCTTGGTGTGGGCGCGTGCTCACCGGTGTGCTCTTACCATGCTCGCTCTCCCCACTCATGACTGTCTCTCTGTAACTTGCAAGTTATTCTAAGCAAGTCTCAGCCGCATCCATGGCGTGTCTCGCGCTTCATGTCTCTCTCCCACCGCGCCTCATCTAACACACATGGGAAGCTTCCTAGTCACTACACTAAGGCATGCAAGCACATGTTGGATAACACATGAGCTCTGATCATGAGTGAGAGACTTGCAGCACCAAGAATTGGCTAATTCTAGAACGCATGAAGAAAAAAGGGGAGAGTACAATGTGAGAAGTTTCCTGGAAGTTACCTGATTAGATTGCCTACCCACTGTGTGTCAAACCAAGTAGGAAACGGCAAGGTTCTAGTCAGACGATGCACACAGGCGTCAAGTGCTTATCCATAGAAAGCACCTGCAAGGAGAGAAACACAAATGAGTCACACACATAAGTAGGGGCAATCACTCTTGGTTCGCACCACACACTAGGGTAGCGTTTTGCTGATCCTCAGACAGCCACAAAATGGAAACAGTCATAACTCGGTGCCAGCATATCGGAATCAGGCGCCGTCTGAACGGCTAGAATCAGAGTCTGAAGCACTACAAACCTGCAGCAAGCATAGACAGAGATACTGCACCCCATTGCAGGCCGTCAAGCCCCTCACGGGCTCCACTCCTCACGGCGTTGCCGAGCGCCAGCAAGGCCCGGCCCACCTCAGGCATCTGCACGTGGATGGACATGAGCCGACAGGTCACAGTGCTCCGTGAGGGCACCCATCAACAGCACTCCCCCATGACCGAATGGCGAATACAAGTCCATGCACGGGCACGCAGTGAGGATAGCCACGCGGAACATAGAGGACAAGGGACTGTCACAGACAAATAGAGACCAACGTCACTGTACAAGCTCAGCCCGCATCAAGAGCGAGGCGTAGACCAACAGCAAGAACACCATCGTGAAACTTCCGGCAACCAAGTGCCTTTGTCAAGAAATCAGCCTTCTGATTGTTCGTGCCAACCCAGACGATCTCAACCTCATGCCGTTGCACCAGGTCATGGACAAAGGGGTACTCAACGCCGATGTGCTTCGTGCGAGCATGGAAGACGCCAGAGTTATGAGCAATTGCGTCAACACTCTGGTTATCACAGCACAGCACAACAGGAGGAACGGTCTGGCGGAGCGCGCGAAGGAGCCGAACAAGCCAGACTCTCTCAGCAGCGCCAGCTCCCAGCGCTACATACTCTGCCTCAGACGAGCTGCGCACAATTCAACCTTGCTTCTCGCTGTGCCACGAGACAGCAGTACCGCCCAGCAAGAAGACATAGCCGGAACGGCTTTTGTTGTCATGGCTCCACGCCCAGTCGCTGTCTGTGTAACCGTCAAGTACAACAGACGACTACCGCACATAGGTGAGACCGAGGTGAGGAGTGGACACGGCGTAGCACACAACGTGCAGAGCAGCATCAAGTGTTGGTTGTCGTGGTGCCTGCGAGAACTGGACAAGAAGGTTGACGGCGAATGCGATGTCGGGCCGTGTCGTGGTGGCCAAGTACATGAGCAAGCCGATGACTCGCAGGTATAGGGTCTGATCGACTGGCTCCCCCAGAGCAGCTGGATTGTCTAATTTCAGTGCCTTTTTTCCCTCAGGGGTAATGGGGGTGGAGGCACTGCGCACTGTGGAAAGGAGATCGGAAAACCGCTCCCCCACAGCTAATGCGTACTGTGCCTGATGTATTGTGAGGCTGCACCGAACGCGGTCGCACACGATCTCCATGCCGAGGAAGACGGACGCATGCCCCATATCTATCATCTTGTGCGTGGTTTGCAGGGTGGCCTTTGCTGCCCGTACGGCCTCCAGGTCCGGAGACGCAACCAGGAGGTTGTCCACATAGACGAGGATGGCAGTGAGAGGAGCAGGGATCTTCGTCACAAAGAGAGAGGGATCTGTCACTCTGGACGTACCCCGCACGCTGCAGCGTGCCAGAAATCTCGTGGTTCCAGCACCGCGGTGACTGTTTGAGGCCATATAGGGCCTTCCGCAGCGGCACAGCCGACCTGTGCCGTCCTCGAAGCCAAGTGGCTGCACCATGTAGATCTCCTTGTCAAGATGCCCATGGAGGAAAGTATTGCTGACGTCCATCTGGTGTAGTTCCCAGTCGTGCTAGGCAGTCATGTCCAAAAGGGCTCATACCGTGGTCATCCGCCCGACAGGAGCAAATGTGTTCGTGTAGTCCATGCCCTTGACCTGTGAGAAGCCCTTTGCCGTGAGGCGAGCCTTGTAGCGATCCAAGGAGCCATCGTGCTTCAGCTTCTTGTACAGGACCCATTTTGCCTGTACGGCCGTACGGCCAGGCGGTAGGGCGACGAGCACAAGGACACTGTGGTCTGCGAGGGCAGCCAGCTCCTCCTGACACGCAACCCACCAGTGGTCGGCATCAGGGACGGCTAGGGCCTGGCGGAGAGTGCTCGGCTCTGGGCTTGGCGAAGTAGAGCCCTGCGCGACAAGTGCGGAGGGAGAGGGTGAGGGGGTGACACGACTTGAGGCTGTCGCTGCATCAACAGCAAAGGCATGCTCGTACGCAATCAAAGTACGACCAGTCGGGCAGCCCGGGTGGACCTCCTCGAGGCCCTATGTGCTGAGACCGAGGGCCATCGTGCCAGGATCACCGTTGCGAATGCTGCGGGAGGGTAGGGGATGTAGCCGACCACCCGGTGCACGAGAGTATGTGCTGGAGGGCGACTGGGGTGAGTCAGCCAGAGCGGGGATAGCAGGTGACGGCCCGACGGTCGGGGAAGTGGGTGAGGCAGGCGCCAGGGGTGCCAGAGCCGATGGCTCGAGAGGTGAGGCAGGTGCCGGCCCTGCAAGTAAGACAGGCGGTGGTTAGGACAGAGCTGGGGGGGAACCCGACACAGGAGGGGACCTGGATGACGAGGGATCTGGAGTCGAGGCCGGCGAGGGATTCGGAGCCAAGGCCGGCGAGGGATCCTGTGCCAAGGCAGGCGAGGGATCCAAGGCTGGGATCTGAGGGGGACCGATGGCAATGATAGTCGGGTCAGAGAGAGGTCTTGGCACTCGGGGGGCAACATCCGCGGAGTCCTCCCCCGCCACACGAGGGCCGGGACAGTCGAAAGCATGCGGAAGCGGAAGCGCCAACATGCGAGCAAGGTCGTGGAAGAAGAGGCTCTCGGAGAACTTCGCATCGCAAGACTCGACAACGCGATGGCGGGATGGGTCCCAAAAACGCCAAGCCTTGGAGCTGGGAGCGATCCCCACGAAGGCGCAAAGGCGGCCGGGTGGGGAGACCTTGGAGTCCTGCGACTCCGGGGTGAACCAGACGCAAGCAAGAGAGCCCCATACGTGCACTAGATGCAGGTCGGCACGGTGGGTGTACCAAAGCTCGTACGGCGTGGTGTAGAGAGGAAGGGGACCGTGCGAGATGCGGTTCTACACCCATGTCATGTAGGCGAAGCCCTAAAAGGCAAATGCCTCAGGGAGACCGCAATCGGTATGCATCGCACGGACAACATCCTCCATCGTGTGGTTCCACCGCTCCGCAACGCCGCTTTGCTAATGAGTGGCAGGAGCAGAGTAGCGGTGGTCGACCCCGCACTCGGTGAGCCAGCGGTGAAGGTCGCCCATAAACTCTCCCCCACGATCGGAGTGAAAGACGTCCAGGGTCTGACGTGACTAGGGCTCAACCATAGCCAGCCAGCGCTGGACAGTGGGAAAGGTGTCACTCTTCTGACGGAGACTATAGACCCAGTGTATGCGGGTGAAGTCATCCGTCAGTGTCAGAACGTACCGTCCACGGTCATCCTGAAACTCCGTGAGAAGCGGTCCAAGCAGGTCCGAGTGGACCAGCTGAAGAGGCCGAGTGGACTTCGGGATGGAGTCCGGAAAGGGAGGGTAGTGCATCTTGCCCTGCACACACGCGAGAAAGTCTTTCTTGGGTGACACCACAAAGGAGGCCGCATCAAGACCGAGCGCGAGAGTGTCATGTACAAGGCGGTCAACCGCATCAAGGTGGACATGACAGAGGCGGCGGTGAAGAAGGCGATGCTGGTCAGGGGACAGGGTACCGTTGACAGAGACACGCGCGGTTGGGCTAGGTGGCAGGGGAGACACCGAGAAGTGAGTGCAAGTGACATGAGAAAGGTCATGATGGAGCTCACCGTTGAGGAAAACCTCACCAGAGGCCTGGACAAAGACGGTGGCGTCATCGCCGACGTGGGTGACGCCCAGCCCCACGCGGGTAAAGGCACGAATGGAAAGAAGGCTGAGCTCGAGATCAGGCACAAACAGAACGACAGAGATGTACACGGGGCCAGACAGACCACTGAACTAGACGACACCGACATCGTGCACGGGCACCTCTTGGCTACCAGCTGTGCGGACAGAACGGATGGAACCAACAGGACCAAAGACAAAGAACATGTCACGGCGACAGGTCATGTGGTGTGTAGCGCCAGAATCAACAATCCACGAGCCATCAGTAGTCCTGGTGGACGTGGTGATGGAACAGCAGGCAATAGAGCACAACAACTCAATAGGGATATCACTGGGGCATTGGGCCTGCTCAACATGCAAGAGACGACGCTGGCAATCATCCAACCATACCAGCTCATCAGGACCATCAAGCCACTCTGACTCCACAGTACACACAACCAAACGATCATCACCACGCAACTCCCCAGACACGGAACAAGCAGCGGACACAGTCGGCTCAGTCTGCACGTGCATACCTCCCTGAAGGGTGCGGACGACCTGCTGGAGCTCTTCAAGGCGTCGGGCCGCGTCGTCATGAGGAGTCGCGGGGGCCGCGGTAGGTGAGGCAGCAGCAACCCGTCCGGCCGAGGACTCTGAGGCTGAAGAGGCACCAGACAAGGAGGTAGAATGGGCCTTGTAGGCCTGGTAGATCCCGCGTGTGAAACGCTGCCAGTCGATGGGGCGGCCAGTCAGACGAGTGCAGTCGGTGTAGCGATGGGGGCCGCCGCAGCTGTAGCAGTTCACCTGGCGACTGCTGTCGCAGGAGCCACCCCTGGCAGGTGTTGTACCCTGTCCTCCCCCCTTCTTGCCGCCACCGTGCCCCTTGCCCTTCTTCCCCTGTGCAGCTGATGCACTCACGGGACATGAGGAGGGAGTGGACGCTTCTGAGGTCTGAGGGGCACTGGAGGAAGAAACTGCCACGGTAGCCATATCGGCCAGGCGCTCCCAGTGCAGACGAGTTGCCTCAACCGCCCCTATCTGCTCGAGATAGATGCGCTGTGCCCGCTACAGCAGGGTGAGGCGACGGAATCGACGCTCAAGCTCGTGATGGCGGTAGAAGGTGAACATGGCAGCGTACCGCTCAGCGACGCCCAGCATGATAGTGGTCAGTGCGCCTTGTTGAGTGGGGGCCAGTGTCCCCAGCCGGGTGTAGAGTCGCATGGCCCGGCACCAATACTTAGCTGGAGACTCCGACTCACTCTGGCGGAGCGAGTTGAACTCTGCGACATGCTGGGCGCGGGTGGCCGCAGTCTCACCCTCCAGCAAGGTGAGGGCTAGGTCCCAGGCACCGCAGGGGTCAGCGCCTGTGCCGCTGAAGTAGTCCCCCACGAAGGGAGCCTAGTCCAGCACGGAATCCTCAGGGAAAACCATGGTCAGGCCATGCACGGCGCGGCGAGCCATCGCACACTTGCGGGGATCATCAGTCTGGTACTGAATGTGGTAGTACGGCCATACCCCCTCCACCATCGCCCACAGGTTGAAGCGCATGCACCAGGCATTGAGCCATTCAAAGCTTGACCCTGTACGGAAAAATCCAAGGAATCCAAATCTAAAGTCAAATCAGGTTTCCGACCACTTCTCAGTGGTCGAACCAGGGATTACCACCAAAGGCACTAATGATAAGGGGCACACCATGTCAACACAGTTGTCCTTGTCTTACTCCATTTTTCTTAGAATTGCTTCAGTTTTCTTGGCCTTTCTCCAGTTGTGTTGGGCTTGCTCCAGTAGTCTTGGACTTGCACCAGTTGTCTTGGGCTTGATCCAGTTTTCTTGGATTGCTCCAGTTGTCTTGGGCTTGCTTTAGTTGTGTTGGGCTTGCTCAGTTGTTTTTGCATTGCTCCAATTGTCTTGGACTCTCTCCAGTTGTCTTGGCCTTGCTCCCGTTGTCTTGGCGTTTCTCCAGTTCTTTTGGAATTGGTCCACTTGTCTTGGGCTTGCTCCAGTTGTCTTGAGCTTGATCCAGTTTTTGGGCATACTCAAGTTGACATGGGCTTGCTCCAGTTTTCCTAGCCCTGGTCCAGTTGTCTTGGACTGGCTCTAGTTATCTTGGGCTTGCTCTAGTTGTCTTTTCCTTCCTCCAGTTGTCTTGGCCTTGCTCCAGATGTCTTGAGCTTGCTCCAATTGTCTCGGGCTTGCTCCATTTTTCTTGGGCTTGCTTCAGTTGTCTTGGTCTTGCTCCAGTTGCTTTTGAACTGGTCCAGTTGTCTTGGGCTTCCTCCATTTGTCTTGGGCTTGGTCAAGTTGTCCGGGGCTTGCTCCAGTTTGTTTGGGCTTGGTCCATTTGTCTTGGCATTGCTCGAGTTGTATTAGACTTTCTCCAGTTGTCTTGAGCTTCCTCAAGTTATCTTGGGCTTGTTCCAGTTTTGTTGGCCTTGCCCCCATTGTCTTGGGCTTTTTCCAGTTGTCTTGGGCTTGTTCCAGTATTCTTGGGCTTGCTCCATTTGTGTTGGGCTTGCTGAGTTGTCTTGACCTTGTTCTATATTCTAGGGATTGCTCCAGTTATCTTGGCCTTGCTCTTATTGTCTTGGGCTTGCTCCACTTGTCTCGGGTTTGTTCCCGATGTCTTGGGATTTCTCCAGTTGTCTTGGGCTTGCTCCAGTTGTCTTTGCCTTGCTTCTGTGGTCTTATCCTTGCTCCAATTGTCTCGGGCTTTCTCCATTTGTCTTGGGCTTGCTCCAGTTGTCTTGGCCTTCCTCAAGTTGTCGTGGGCTTGCTCTAGTTGTCTTGGTCTTACTCCACTTGTATTCAACTTTCTTTAGATATCTTGGCCTCACTCCAGTTGTATTGGGCTTGCTTCGGTTGTCTTGGCCTTGTCTTTGCCTTGCTGGAGTTGTGTTCAACTTGCTCCAGCTGTCTTGAGCTTACTCCAGTTATCTTGGGCTTGTTCCAGTTGTCTTGACCTTGCTCCTAATGTCGTGGGATTTCCCCAGTTGTCTTAGCTTTGCTCGAGATGTCTTGGCCTTGCTCCTGATGTCTAGCCTTGCTCCAGTTGTCTTGGGCTTGTTCGACTTGACTTGGGGTTGCTCCAGTTGCCTTGGACTTGCTTCATTTGTCTCGGGCTTGATCTGGTTTTCTTGGGTTTGCTCCAGTTGTCTTGGATTTGCTCCAGTTGTCTTGGGCTTGCTCTGCTTGTCTTGAGCTTGCTCTAGTTGTCTTGGGCTTGCTCCAGTTGTCTTCGGCTTGCTTCAGTTGCCTTGGGTTGTCTCCACATTTCTTGGACTTGCTCCAGTTTTCTTGGAATTTCTCCAGATGTCATTGACATGCTCCAGTTGTCTCGGCATTGCTCCAGTCATCTTGGCCTTGCTCCAGTTGTCTTGGGCTTGCTCCATTTGTCCTGGGATTTCTGCAGCTGTTTTGGGCTTCCTCCAGCTGCATTGGCCCGGCTCCAGTTGTCTTGTGCTTGCTCCAGTTGTCTTGGCCTTGCTCCATTGTCTTGGCCTTGCTCCAGTTTTCTTGGGCTTGCTCCTATTGTCTTGGTCTTGCTCCAGTTCTCTTGGCCTTGCTCCAGCTTTCTTGGGCTTGCTCAAGCTGTCTTGGGCTTGGTCCAGTTGTCACGGCCTTGCTCCAGTTGTATTGGCCTTGTTTCAGTTGACTTGGGCTTGCTCCAATTGTTTTTGGTTTGCTCAAGTTGTATTGGCCTTGCTCCAGTTGTCTTGGCCTTGCTCTAGTTGTCTTTGTCTTACTCCAGAAATCTTGGCCTTGATCAAGTTGTCTTGGGCTTGCTCTAGCTATCTTGGCCTTGCTCCAGTTGTCTTTGGCTTGCCCCAGTTGTCTAGGCCTTGCTGCAGTTGTGTTAGCCTTGCTCCAGTTGTATTCGGCTTACTCCAGTTGTCTTTGCCTTGCTCTGGTTGTCTTGGGCTTGCTCCAGTTTTCGTGGGCTTTCTCCAATTTTCTTGGATTTGCTACAGTTGTCTTGGCCTTGCTCCAGTTGTTTCGGTCTTCCTCCAGTTGACTTGGCCTTGCTCCAGTTGCATTGGAATTGCTTTATTTGCCTTAGGCTTGCTCCAATTGTCTCACCTTGCTCCAGTTTTTTTGAGCTTGCTCCATTTGTCTTGGCATTGCTCCAGTTTTGTTGGCCTTGCTCCAGTTTTCTTGGCCTTGCTCTATTTGTCTAGGGCTTATTACGGATGTATTGGCCTTACACCAGTTGTCTTGGGCGTGCTCCACTTGTGTTATCCTTTCTCCAGTTGTATTGTGCTTGCTCCATTTGTCTTGGCCTTGCTCTGGTTGTCTTGGGCTTGTTCCAGTTGTCATGGGTTTGCTTCAGTTGTCTTGGACTTCCTCCAGTTGTCTTGGCTTTGCTCCAGATGTATTGGCCTTGCTCCAGGTTTTTTGAGCTTGCTCCACCTGTCTTGGGCTTGCTCCGGTTGTCGCAGACTTGCTTCTGTTTTCTTGCCCTTGCTCCAGTTGTATTGGGATTGCTCCAGCTGTCTTCGCCTTGCTCCAGTTGTCTTGGCCTTGCTCCATTTTTCTTGGTCATGCTCCATTTTTCTTGGGCTTGCTCCAGTTGTCTTGGGCTTGCTCACGTTGTCTTGGGTTTGCTCCAGCTGTCTTGGAATTGCTCAAGGTATCTTGGGCTTGCTCCAATTTTCTTGGGCTTGCTTCACTTGTCTTGGACTTGCTCCATTTGTCTTGGGCATGCTCCAGTTGTCTTGCACTTGCTGCAGGTTTTTTGGGCTTGCTCGAGTTTTATTGCTCTTGCTCCAGTTATCTTGTGCTTGCTCCAGTTGCTTGACCTTGCTCCTGTTGTCTTGGGCTTGCTCCAGTAATGTTGGCCTTGCCCTAGCTTTCTTGGGCTTGCTCCTATTGTGTCGGGCTTACTCCTGTTCCCTTGGCCTTGCTCCTGTTGTTTAGGCTTGCTCCAGTTGTCTTGGCCTTGCTCCAATTTTCTTGGCTTTGATTCAGTTATCTTTGGCTTGCTCCAGTTGTCTTCAGCTTGCTCCAGTTGTATTGGGCTTGCTTCAGTTGTGTTGGCCTTGCTGTAGTTGTCTTGGGCTTACTCCAGAAATCTTGGCCTTGCTCCAGTTGTCTTGGTCTTGCTCCAGCTGTGTTGGCCTTGCTCCAGTTGTCTTTGGCTTGCTCCAGTTGTCTTGGCCTTGCTCCAGTTGTGTTAGCCTTGCTCCAGTTGTATTGGGCTTGCTCCAATTGTCTTCGCCTTGCTTCGGTTGTCTTGGGCTTGCTCTATCTGTATTGTGCTTGCTCCAGTTGTCTTGGGCTTACTCCTGTGTCTTGTAATTGCTCCAGCTGTCTTGGCCTTGCTCCAATTGTCTTGGCCTTGCTCCAGTTGTCTTGGCCATGCTCCAGTTTTCTTGGCCTTGCGTCAGTTGTCTTGGGCTTGCTCCAGTTGTCTTGGCCTTGCTCCAGATGTATTGGCATTGCTCTTGTTGTCTTGGCCTTGCTCCTGTTGTCTTGGGCCTACTCCAGTTTTCTTTGGCTTGCTCTAGGTGTGTTGGAATTGCTCTAGTTGTCTTGGCCTTGCTCCAGTTGTATTGGCCTTGCTCTAGTTGTCTTGGGCTTGCTCCACCTGTCGTGGTCTTGCACCAGTTGTCTTGGACTTGCTCGTGTTCTCGTGGCCTTGCTCCAGTTGTATTGCGCTTGCTCCAGCTATGCTAACCATGCTCCAATTGTCTTGGCCTTGCTCCTGTTGTCTTGGCCTTGCTCCAGTTCTCTTGGGCTTGCTCCAGTTGTCTTTTTCTTTCTTCAGTTGTCTTGGCCTTGCTCCAGTTGTTTTGGGCTTGCTCGAGTCGTCTTGCGCCTGCTCCAGTTTTCTTGGCCTTGCTCCTGTTTTCTTGGGCATTCTCCAGTTGTCTTGGCCTTGCTCTAGTTGTCTTCGGCTTGCTCCAGTTGTCTTGGCCTTGCTGCGGTTGTTCTGGCCTTTCTCTAGTTGTCTTGGGCTTGCTTCAGTTGTCTTAACCTTGCTCCTGTTTTCCTGGGCTTGATCCAGTTGTCTTGGGCTTGCTTCAGTTGTTTGAAGCTTGCTCCAGTTTTCGTGCAATTGGGCCAGTTGTCCTGGGCTTCCTCCAGTTGTCTTGTGCTTGAACCAGTTGTCCTGGCCTTGCTCCAGTTTTCCTAGGCTTTCTCAAGTTTTCTCGGTCTTACTTCAGTTGTCCTGGGCTTGCTCAAGTTTTCTTGGACTTGCTTCAGTTTTCTTGGCCTTGCTCGAGTTTTCTTGGGCTTTCTATAGTTGTCTTGACTTTGTTCCAGTTGTCTTGGGCTTGCTCTCGTTGTTATCGGCGTGCTCTTTTGGTCTTTGACTTGCTTCAGTTGTCTTGTCCTTGCTCCAGTTGTCGCGGACTTGCTCAAGTTGTCCTGTCCTTGGTGCCATTTTCTGGACATGCTCCAGTTGTCTTGGACTTGCTCCAGTTGTCTTGTGCTTGTTCCAGCTGTCTTTTCCTTGCTCCACTTGTCTTGGCCTTGCTCCAGTGGGCTTGGGCTTGCTCCAGTTGTCTTGGGATTGATCAAAATGTATTGGGCTTGCTCAAGTTGTCTTGGGGCTGTTCCAGTTGTTTTGGAATTGCTCCAAATTTCTTGGCCTTGGTTCAGTTGTCTTGGGTTTTCCCGAGTTAACTTGGCCTTTCTCCAGTTTTCTTTGGCTTGCCCCAGTTGTCTTGGGCTTGCTAAAGTTGTCATGGGCTTGCTCCAGTTGTCTTGGGCTTGCTCCAGTTGTCATGGCCCTGCTCCAGTTTTCTTGGGCTTGCTCCAGTTGTCCTGGGATTGCTCCAGTTTTCATTGGCCTGCTCTTGTTTTCATTGCCTTTCTTCTGTTAACTTGGCCTTGCCCCAGTTTTCTTCGGCTTGCTTCAGTTTTCTTGAGCTTGCTCCAGTTGTCTTGACTTCGCTCCACTTGACTTAGGCTTGCTCCAGATGTCTTGTGCTTGCTCCAGTTGCATCTTGCTTGCTCAGTTGTCTTGGACTTGCTTCAGTTGTATTGGCCTTGCTCCAGTTGTATTGGGCATGCTCTAGTTTTCTTGGCCTTGCTCCAGTTGTCTTCAGTTTGCTCCACTTGTCTTGGGCTTGCATTAGTCTTTTGGGGCTTGCAGGTGCGCTTGCGCCAGTTCTCTTTGGCTTGCTCAAGTTGTCTTGGCATTGCTCGAGTTGTCTTGGGCTTGCTCCAGTTGTCTTGGGCTCGCTCTTTATATCTTGGGCTTGCTCCAGTTGTCATGGCTTGCTTTAGTTGTCTTGGCTTTCTTCAGTTGTCTTGGGCTTGCTCCAGTTGTCATGGGCTTGCTCCTGTTGTCTTGGACTTGCTTCAGTTGTCTTGGGCTTGCTTCTGTTGTCTTGGGCTTGCACTTGTTTCATTGGCCTTGCTTCTGTGTCTTGGCCTTGCTCCAGTTGTCTCGGGCTTGTTCCAGTGGTCTTGGGCGTCCTGCAGATGTCTTGGGCTTGTGCCAGTTGTATTGGCTTTCTCCAGTTGTCTTAGTTTTTTTGACCTTGCTCCAACTGTCTTGGACTTTCTCCAGTTGTCTTGGACTTGCTTCAATTTTCTTGGCCTTGCTCCAGTTGTCTTGGCCTTGATCCATTGGTCTTGTCCTTGCTCCAGTTGTCTTGGGCTTTTTCGAGTTGTCTTGGGTTTGCTCCAGCTGTATTGGGCATGCTCAAATTGTTTTGGCTTGCTCCAGTTGACTTGGGCTTCCTTCAGTTGTCTTGGACTTGCTTCAATTGTCTTGGGATTGCTCCAGTTGTCTTGGGCTTGCTCTAGTTGTTTTGGCCTTGGTCCAGTTGTCTTGCACTGTCTCCACCTGTCTTGGGCTTGCTCCACTTGTGTTTTCCTTGCTCCAGCTGTCTTGGCCTTGCTCCAGTTCTCTTGGGATTTCTCCAGTTGTCTTGGGCTTGCTCCAGGTTTCTAGGGCTTGCTCAAGTTGTCTTGACCTTGCTCCATTTGTCTTGGACATGGTCCAGTTGTCTTGGTCTTCATCCAGTTATGGGACTTGCTCCTGTTGCCTTGGAATTTATGTAGTTATCTTGGACTTGCTCCGGTTTTCTTGGGCTTGGTCAAGTTATCTTGGCCTTGCCATATTTGTCTGAGACTGGCTCCAATTGTCTTGGGCTTGCTCCAGTTGTCTTGGCCTTGCTCAAGTTGTTTTGGGCTTTTCCCTGTTGTCTTAACCTTATTCTAGTTGTCTTGGCCTTGCTCCTGTTGTCTTGGCCTTGCTCCAGTTGTCTTGGGCTTGCTTCATTTGTCAAGGCCTTGCTCCAGTTCCGTTGAGCTTGCTTCAGTTGTCTTGGGCTTGCTCCTGTTGTCTTGGGCTTGCTCCAGGTGTCTTGGAGTTGCTCCGGTTGTCTTGGGCTTACTTCAGTTGTCTTGGGCTTGGTCCAGTTGTCCTGGCCTTGCTTCAGTTGTCTTGGGTTGCTTCAGTTGTCTTGGCCTTGCTCCTGTTGTCTTGGCCTTGCTCCATTTGTCTTGGGCTTGATCCAGTTGTTTTGGAGTTGCTCTAGTTGTCTTGGACTTTCCTGAGTTGTCTTAGCCTTGCTCCAGATGTCTTGGCCTTGCTTAAGTTGTTTAGGCCTTGGTCTAGTTGTCTCGGGCTCGCTTCATTTTACTTGGGCTTTCTCCAGTTGTCTTGGAATTTCTTCACTTATCTTTGGCTTGATCGAGCTGTCTTGGGTTTGCTCCAGCCGACTTGGACTTGCTACAGATGTCTTGGGCTTGCTCCAGTTGTCTTGGACTTGCTCCAGTTGTCTTGGGCTTTCCCCAGTTTTCCTAGCCTTGTTTCAGAAGTCTTGTCCTTGCTCCAGTTGTCTAGGCCCTACTCCAGTTGTCTTGGGCTTGTTCCATTCGACTTGAGATTGCTTTAGTTGTCTTGGACTTTTGTTTGTTTTCTTTGGCTTGATCCAGTTGTCTTGGGTTTGCTTCCGTTGTCTTTGACTTGCTCTAGTTGTTCTGGACTTGCTCCGCTTGTCTAGGGCTTGCTCTAGTTGTCTTGGCCTTGCTCCACTTGTCTTGGGCTTGCTCCAGTTGTCTTGGGCTTGCTCCAGTTGTCTTGGGCTTGCTCTAGTTGTCTTGGCCTTGCTCCAGTTGTTTTGGACTTGCTACAGTTATATTGGACTTTCTCAAGTTTTCTTGGGCTTGCTCCATTTCTTTTCTCCTTGCTCCAGTTTTCTTGGCCTTGCTCTATTTTTCTTGGCCTTGATCCAATTGTCTTGGCCTTACTCCAGTTGTCTTGGAAGTTATCCAGTTGTCTTTGTTGAAGATTTGCCCCTCTGCATGCCCAAGTGCGGGACCGGGAGGCACGGACAAGCCGCCAGAGAGAGGAAATTCCTCGTCGATGGATCTGTCGACTCAAGGATTGCTCGGATCCTAAAATGGAGGATTGCATCTGAAAGTTGACGAGTGGCTGAATCTGGTGGAAGGTGTTTCACTAGAATTGGACTAGTAACGAGGGAGATATGGGCTTCCAAAGTTGGGGTGTGCGTAGCGACTTGTGGAGTTGGCCGCGGTTCGACTGTTGGTGAACAATTGACCGGAACGAGTAACAAAATGGCATTTGGGGATTTGCTCCGGAAGGACTGCCGAGGCGTCTGGTGGATGATCCGCCGGATTTCAGAAGTGCAGTTTTGTTACTGAGGGACGTAGCCAAAATCCTGGCTCGGAGTCCGAAACTCAGTAGTACAGTTTGTTACCTGGGGACTAAATCAAAACTCCGACTGCAGGTCTGCGATCAGGGTTCGAACCACATCAATCCCCATCACCAAACAAAGTGATGAACTCATCAAAACAGACCCCAAAGGTGCAAGGGACACCACCGCTACACGTAGGGACATCTGCGCCTC
This sequence comes from Penium margaritaceum, assembly GCA_023375785.1. NCBI lineage: Eukaryota > Viridiplantae > Streptophyta > Zygnematophyceae > Desmidiales > Peniaceae > Penium > Penium margaritaceum. Next base: position 94,124 of record SZWC01002284.1, read on the forward strand.
CGGAATGGAGTTTTTGATGGGTCCTTGATGTGTGAGGGCGCCTTGGCGGGCGACGTGGTACGCGTGCCGACTGAGCGGCTGTTTTGGGGTGCAAGGCTTTGGCACACATAGCGGAAGCTATTGTGTAGGGCTAGTCATGAGCTCTCGCTCATGACTAGCCCTACAAATGTTCAGATTATGTCCATGATAAAAAACCAAAAAATGCAAAATCGTGTTCTTCCCTTCGCAAAAGTGACCGTCTTGCAACTGTCTTCCACTTCCAAAAACATAGTGTGAGGCGACATGAAAGCTCACGCTTATACTCAGAACACCCGCACAAAACAAGGCTTGCTCCAGTTGTCTTGTTCTTGCTCCAGTTGTTTTGGGCTTACTCCACTTGTCTTGGGCTTGCTCCAGTTGTCTTCAGCTTGCTCCTGTTTTTCTTGCCTTGCTCCAGTTTTTTTGGGCTTTCTCTTGTTGTGTTTGCCTTGATTCAGTTGTCTTGGGCTTTTTCCAGTTGTTTTGGCCTTTCTCCAGTTTTCTTGGGCTTACTCCGGTTGTCTTGGGTTTGCTCGAGTTGTCTCAGGCTTGCTCAAGTTGTCTTCCGCTTGCTTCATTTGCATTGGGTTTGATACACCTGTGTTGCCATTTCTCCACTTGTCTTGGCTTTGCTCTAGTTGTCTTGGCCATGCTCCAGTTTTCTTAGAATTGCTTCTGTTGTCTTCGGCTTGCTCTAGTTGTTTTTCCCTTGCTCCAGTTGTCTTTGGCTTGCTCCAGTTGTCTTGGACTTTCTTCAGTTGTCCTTGACTTGCCCCAGTCTTCTTGGACTTGCTCCATTTGTCTTGGGTATGCTCCAGTTGTCTTGGGGTTGCTCTAGTTGTCCTGGGCTTGCTCCAGTTGTCTTGGGCTTGCTGCAGTTGTCTTTGGCTTACTCCGGCTGTCTTGGGCTTGCTCCAGTTCTCTTAGGCTTGCTCCAGTTGCCTTGGCCTTGCTCCAGTTTTCTTGGGCTTGCTCCTGCTTTCTTGCCGGTGCTCCAATTGTCTTGGCCTTGCTCCAGTTATCTTGGGCTTGCTCTAGTTTTCTTCGGCTTGCTCTAGTTATCTTTGGCTTGGTGGTGCTCCAGTTGGCTTGGCCTTGCTCCAGCTGTATTGGACTTCCTCCAGTTGTCTTGGGCTCACTCTAGTTTTCTTGGGCTTGCTCCAGTTGTCTTTGGCTTGGTGGTGCTCCAGTTGGCTTGGCCTTGCTCCAGCTGTATTGGACTTCCTCCAGTTGTCTTGGGCTCACTCTAGTTTTCTTGGGCTTGCTCCAGTTGTCTTGGGCTTGCTCCAGTTGTCTTGGGCTTGCTTCAGGAGTTTTGGGCTTCCTCCAGTTGTCTAGGGCTTTCTCCAGTTGTCATGGCGTTGCTCCACTTGTCTTGGGCTTGCATCAGTTGTCTTGAGATTCCTCCAGTTTTCTTGGCCTTGCTCCAGTTGTCTTCAACTTGCTCTTGTTGTCTTGGGTTTGCTCAAGTTGTCTTGGGCTTGCTCCAGTTGTCTTGGGCTTAGTACAGTTCTCTTGGGCTTCCTCCAGTTGTCTTGGGCTTGCTCCTTCTATCTTGGCCTTGCTCCAGTTGTCTTAGACTTCCTAAAGTTGTCTTTGGCTTGCTACAATTGTCTCGACCTTGCTTTATTTGCCTTGGCCTTCCTCCAGATGTCTTGGACTTGCTCCAATTGTCTTAGGCTTGATCCAGCTGTCTTGGGCTTGCTCCAGTTGTCTTTGGCTTTCTTCTGTTGTCTTGCCCTTGCTCCAGTTGTCTTGGGCTTGCTCCAGTTGTCTTGGACTTTCTCCAGTCCTTTTGGACTTGCTTCAGTTGTCGTGGGTTTACTCAAACTGTCTTGGGCTTGCTCCAATTTTCCTGGGCTTGCTCTACTTGTATTGGCCTTGCGCAAATTGTCTTGGGCTTGCACCAACGGACTTGGGCCTGCTCCCATTGGCTTGGCCTTGCTCCAGCTGTCTTCACCTTTCTCCATTTTTCTTGGGCTTGCTCCAGTTGTCTTGGGATAGCTCCATTTTTCTTGGGCTTGCTTCACTTATCTTCGTCTTACCCTAGTTGTCCTGGCCTTGCTTTAGTTGTTTTAGTCTTTCTCAAGTTGTCTTTGCCTTGCTCCAATTTTCTTGGTCTTTCTCCAGTTATTTTAGCCTTGCTCTAGTTGTCTTGGGCGTGCTCCAGTTGTCTTGAACTTGCCCAGTTTTCTTGGGCGTGCTCCAATAGTCTTGGGCTTGCTCCAGTTGTATTGGGCTTGGTCAAGTTGTTTTGCCCTTGCTCCACTTGTCTTGGCTTTGCTCTGATTGTCATGGCCTTGCTCCAGTTGTCTTGGATTTGCTCCACTTGTCTTCGGCTTGTTCTACTTGTCTTGACCTTGCTATAGTTGTCTTGGGCTTGCTCCAGTGGTCTTGGACTTTCTTGAGTTGACTTGGACTTGCTCCAGTTGTCTTGGACTTGCTCCAGTTATCTTGGGATTGCTCCAGTTGTCTTCGGCTTGCTCCAGTTGTCTTGAGCTTGCTCCAGTTGTCTTGGGCTTGATCCACCTGTCTTAGGCTTGCGCTAGTTGTCTTGGGCTTGCTCCAGTTGTCTCGGGCTTCCTCCAGTTGCCTTGGCCTTGCTCCAGTTATCTTGGGCTTGCTCCAGTTTTCTTGGCCTTGCTCCAGTTGTCTTGGGCTTGCTCTATATGTCTTCTGCTTTCTCCTTGGTTTGGCCTTACTCCGATTTATTTTCCCATGCTTCAGTTGTCTTGATCTTGCCGCAGTTTTCTTTGTTTGATCCAGTTGTCTTGGGCATGCCCAAGTTGGCTTGGCCTTGCTCCAGTTGTTTTGGGTAGGCTCCAGTTGTCTTGATCTTGCCCCAGTTGTATTGGATTTGCTCCAGGGGTCTAGGACTCGCTCCAGTTGTCTTTGGTTTTCTCCAGTTGTCTTGGGCTTGCTTGTGTTGTCTTGGGCTTGTTTAAGTATTCTTGGGATTTCCACTTGTCTAGGGCTTGCTCCAGTTGTCTTGGTCTCGCTCCAGCTGTCTTGGCCTTGCTCCGGCTATCTTGGGTTTTGCTCCAGTTTTCTTGGCCTTGCTTTAGTTGTCTTGGACTTGCTATTGTTGTCTTGGGCTTGCTCCAATTGTCCTTTGTTTTGCCTAATTGGCTTGGCCTTGCTCCAGTTGTTGAGGCCTTGCTCCAGTTTTCCTGGGCTTGCTCAAATTGACTTGGGCTTGCTCCAGTTATCTTGGGCTTGCTCCAGTTGTCTTGGGCTTGCTCGAGTTCTCTTAGGCCCGCTCCATTTGTCTTGGGCTTCCTCCAGTTGTCTTTGGCTTGATCCAGTAGTTTTGGCCTTGCTCCAGTTGTCGTTTGCTGGCTCTAATTGTCTTGGACTTTCTCCAGCTGACTTGGACTTGCTTCAGTCGTCTTCGATTTGCTTCAGTTGTCTTGGGGTTTCTCCAGTTGTTTTGGGCTTGCTCCAGTTGTCCTGGGCTTGCTCCAGTTGTCTTGGGCTAGTTCCAGTTGTCTTGGCCTTGCTCCAGTTGTCTTGGCCTTGCTCCAGTTGTCTTCGGCTTGCGCCAGTTAGCTTGGCCTTGCTCCAATGTTTTTGGCCCTTCTCCATTTTTCTTGGGCTTCCTCCAGTTTTCTTGGGTTTTTTTCCATTAATCTTTGGCTTACCCCAGTTGGCTTGGCCTTGCTCCAGTTTTCTTGGCCTTGCTCCACTTTTTTTGAGCTTGCTCCAGTTGTCTTGGGCTTGTTCCAGTTGTCGTGACCTTGCTCGTGTTGTATTGGACTTGCTCCAGTTGTCTTGGGCTCGCTCCAGCTGTCTTGGGCTTACTCCAGTTGTCTTGAGCTTGCTCCAGTTGTCTAGGGCTTGCTCCAGTTGTGTTGGCCTTGCTCCAGTTGTCTTGGGATTGCTCCAGTTGTCTTGGGCTTGCTTGTGTTGTCTTGGGCTTGCTACAGTTGTCTTGGGCTTCCTCCAGTTGTCTTGGGCTTGCTCCCTCTGTCTTGGGCTTGCTCCAGTTGTCTTTTTCTTGCTATAGTTGTCTTGGGCTGGCTCCAATTGTCTTGGCCTTGCTCTAGTTGTCTTGGACTTGCTTCAGATGTCTTGGAATTTCTCCAATTGTCCTCGGCTTGCTCCAGTTGTCTTTGACTTCCTCCAGTTGCCTTTGCATTTCTCAAGTTATCTTAAGCTTGATCCAGTTGTCTTGGCCTTGCTCCTGTTGCCTCGGCTTGCTACAGTGATCTTGGCCTCGCTCCAGTTGTGTTGAACTTGCTCCAGTTCTCTTGGCCATGCTCCAATTGTCTTGGACTTTTACTTGTTGACTTGGACTTGCTCCAGTCTTCTTGGGCTTGCTCCAGTTGTCATGGGCTTGCTCAAGTTCTCTTGGGCATGCTTCACTTGTCTTAGGCTTGCTCCAATTGTCTTGGCCTTGCTCCAGTTGCCTTGGCCTTGAATTTGTTGTCTTTGGCTTGCTCCATTTGTCCTGGCCTTGCTCCACTTGTTTCGGCCTTGCTCCACTTGTCTCGGGCTTGCCCCAGTTGTCTTTGGCTTGCTCCAGTTGGCTTGGCCTTGCTCCAATTTCTTTGGCCTTGATCCAGTTTTCTTGGGCTTGCCCCAGCTGTCTTGGGTTTGCTCCAGTTGTCTTGGACTTGCCCCAGTTGTCTTGGTCTTGCTCCAGTTGTCTTGGGCTTGCTCCAGTTGTCTTGACCTTGCTCCAGTTGTATTGAACTTGCTATGGTTGTCTCGGGCTCGATCTAGTTGTCTTGGGCTTGCTCCAGTTGTCTTCGGCTTGCTCCAGTTGTCTTGGGTTTTCTGCAGTAGTCTTGGGCTTTCTCCAGTTTTCTAGGGCTTGCTCCTGTTGTCTTGGTTCTACTCCATTTGTCTTGGTCTTGCCTCAGTTGTCTTGGGCTTGGTCCAGTTTTCTTGGCCTTGCCCTAGTTGTCTTGGACTTGCTAAAGTTTACTTGGGTTTTCTCCAGTTGTCTTGGGATTACACCAGTTGACTTGGGCTTGCTACAGTTGTCTTGGGCTGACTCCAGTTTTCATGGGCTTGCCCCCTCTATCTTGGGCTTGTTTCAATGGTCTTGGCATTGCTCAAGTTATCTTGGCTTTTCTCGAGATGTGTTGGACTTGCTCCAGTTGTCTTGAGCTTCCTCCAGTTGTCCTGGGCTTGCTCCAGTTGGCTTGGCCTCATTCCAGTTGTCCTGGCCTTGCTCCAGCTGTCTTAGGCTTGCTACAGTTGTCTTGGGCTTGATCTTGTTGTCTTGACCTTGCTTCAGTTGTACTTGACTTGCTCCTATTGTCTTGGGCTTGCTCCAGTAGTCTTGGGCTTGCTGGATTTGTCTTGGCCTTGCTCCAATGGTCTTGGGCTTGCTCCAGTTTTCTTGGGCTTGCTTCAGCTGTCTCAGTCTTGCTACAGTTGCCTTGGCCTTGCTCCAGCTGTCTTGGGCTTGCTCCAAATGTCTTGGCCTTGCTCCAGTTGTCTTTGCCTTGCTCTAGTTGTCTCGGGCTTCCTTCAGTTGTCTTTGGCTTGCTCCAGTTGGCTTGGCTTTGCTTCAATGTTTTTGGTCTTGCTCCAGTCGTCTTGGGCTTGCTCCAGTTGTCTTGGGTTTTCTCCATTTGTCTTGGGCTTGTCCCAGTTGGTCTGGGCTTGCTCCAGTTGTCTTGGCCTTGCTCCAGTTTTCTTGGTCTTTCACCAGTTGAATTGGGCTTGCTCCAGTTGTCTTGGGCTTGCTCCAGTTGTGTTGTGCTTTGTGCACTTCTCTTGGGCTTTCTCTACTTGTCCTGGCCTTGCTTCAGTTGTTTTAAGCTTGTTCGAGTTGTCTTAACCTTGCTCCAGTTGTCTTGGGGTTGCTCCAGTTGTTCTGGCCTTGCTCTAGTTGTCTTGGGCTTGTTCCAGTTGTCTTGGGCTTGCTTCAGTTGTCTTGGGCCTGCTCCAGTTGACTTGGGCTTGCTCCAGTTGTCTTGGGCTTGCTCTAGTTGTGTTGCCCTTGCTCCACTTGTCATGGCTTTGCTTTAGTTGTCTTGCCCTTTCTCCATTTTTCTTGGGCTTGCTCCAGTTCTTGGAATTTCTCCAGTTGACTTGGAATTGCTCCAGTTGTCTTGGACTTGCTTCAGTTGTCTTGGGCTTTCTGCACTTGACTTGGGCATGCTCCAGTTGTCCTAGGCTTGCTCCAGGTTTCTTGGGCTAGCTCCAGTTGTCATGGGCTTGCATAAGTTGTCCTGGGCTTGCTCCAGTATTCTCGGGCTTGCTCCAGTTTTCTCGGGCTTGCTCCATTTGCGTTGGCCTTGCTCTAGTTGTCTCGGGCTTGCTCCAGTTGTCTTCGGCTTGCTCTAGTTGGCTTGGCTTTGGTCCAGCTGTCGTGGGCTTGCTGCAGTTGTCTTGGGCTTGCTCCAATTGTTTTTGGCTTGCTCCAATTGTCCCGGGCTTGCCCCAGTTGGCTTGGCCTCGCTCCAGTTGTCACGGCCTTGCTCTAGTTGTCTTTTGGCTTGCTCTAATTGTGTTGGGCTTCCTCCAGTTATCTTGACCTTGCTCTTGTTGTATTGGACTTGCTCCACTTATCTTGGGCTTGCTCCGGTTGTCTTGGGCTTGCTCGAGTTGTCTTGGGCTTGCTCTGGTTGTCTGGAGATTGCTCCAGTTGTCTTGGGTTTTCTCCAGTTGTCTTGGGCTTGCTCCGATTGTATTGGCCTTGCTCCAGTTGTCTTGGGCTTGCCCCAGTTATCTTGGACTTTCTCCAGTTGACTTGGGCCTGCTCCTGTTGTCTTATACGTGCTGCAGTTGTCTTGGGCTTGCTCCAGGTGTCTTGGGCTTGCTCCAGTTGTCCTGTGATTTCTCAACTTGTCTTGGGCTTGCTCCACTTGTCTTGGGCTTGCTCCAATTGTCTTGGGCTTGCTCCAGCTTTTTTGGGCTTGGTGTAGTTGCCTTGGCCTTGCATCAGTTGTCTTGCGCTTGCTCTAGTCGTCTTGGCCTTGCTCCAACTGTTTTGGCCTTCCTCTTGTTGTCTCAGGCTTGCCCCATTTGTCTTTGGCTTGTTCCAGTTGGCTTGGCCTTGCATCAATTTCTTTGGCCTTACTCCAGTTGTCTTGTGCTTGCTCCAGTTGTCTTGGGTTTGCTCTAGTTGTCTTGGGCTTGCTCCAGTTGTCTTGGGTTTGCTCCAGTTTTTTTGGCCTTCCTCTAGTTGTCTTGGACTTGCTCCAGTTGTCTTGGGTTTTCTCTTGTTGTCTTGGGATTGCTCCAGATGACTTTAGCTTGCACCAGTCGAGTTGGGCTTCTTCCAGTTGTCATGGGCTTGCTCCCTCTGTCCTGGGCTTGCTCTAGTTCACTTGGCCTTGCTCTAGTTGTTTTGGCCTTGCTCGAGATGTCTTGGACTTGCTCCGATTGTCTTGGGCTTGTTCCAATAGTCCTGGGCTTGCCCCAGTTGGCTTGGCCTTGCTCCAGTTGTCTTCGCCTTGCTGCAGGTTTTCTGGGCTTGGTCCAGTTGTCTTGGGTTTTCTCCAGTTGTCTTGGGCTTGCTCCAGTTCTCTTGACCTTGATCCAGTTGTGTCTGACTTGCTCCAGTTTTCTTGGAATTCCTGCAGTTTTCATTGGCTTGCTCCAGTTGGCTTGGCTCTGCTCCAATTTATTTAGCCTTGCCCTAGTTGTCTTGGCCCCTCTCAAGTTGTCTTGGGCTTGCTCCAGTTGTCTTGGGCTTGCCCGAGTTGGCTTGGCATTTCTCAATTGTCTTGGCCTTGCTCCATTTGACTTGGGCTTGATCTAGTTGTCTTGGGATTTCTCCAGTTTTCTTGGGCTTGCTCCAGTTGTCTTGGGCTTTCTCCAGAAGTGTTGGGCTTTCCCCAATTGTCTAGGGCTCGCTCCAGTTGTCTTGGCCTTGCTCTAGTTGTCTTGGGCTCGCTCCAGTTGTCTTCGGCTTGCTGAAATTTTCTTGGCCGTGCTCTAGTTTTCTTGGACTTGGTATAGTTGTCTTGGGTTTTCTCCAGTTGTCTTGGGCTTGCTCCAGTTCTCTTGGGCATACTACAGTTGTCTTTTGCTACCTCTTGTTGTCTTTGGCTTGCTCCCTTTATCTTGGGCTCGCTCCAGTTGTCTTGTTCTTTCTATATTTGTCGTGGGCTTGTTCCAATTGTCTTGGCCTTGCTGTAGTTATCCTGGCCTTGCCATAGATGTCTTGGATTTGCACCAATTGTTTTGGGCTTGCTCCAGTTGTCTTGGGCTTGCTCCAGTTGCCCATGCCTTTCTCCAGTTATCTTCATCTTGATCCAGTTTTCTTGCCCTGGCTCCAATTTTCTTGGGCTTGGTAAAGTTGTCTTGGCCTCGTTCCAGTTGTCTTGTACTTGCTCCAGTTGTCTTTGTTGAAGATTTGCCCCTCTGCATGCCCAAGTGCGGCGCCGGGACACGCCGACGAGCCGCCAGGGAGAGGAAATTCCTCGTCGATGGATCTGATGACTCGAGGATTGCTCGGATTCTAAAATGGAGGATTTCCCCTAACATTTGACTGGTGAATCCGGTGGAAGTTGTTTCACCGGAATCGGACTAGTAACGAGGGAGATATGGGCTTCCAAAGTTGGGGTGTGCGCGGCGACTCTAGGAGTTGGCCGCGGTTTGACTGCGGGCGAATAATTGACCAGAACGAGTAACAAAATGCCATCTGGGGGGAATTTGCTCCGGAAAGACTGCCGAGGCGTTCGGTGGATGATCTGCCGGATTTCAGTAGTGTAGTTTTTTTACTGAGGGACTTGGCCAAAATCCTAGCTCGGAGTCCGAAACTTAGTAGTACTGTTTGTTATTCCGGGACTAGGTCAAAATTCTGACTGCAGGTCCACGAACAGGTTTCGAACCACATCAAGTCAAAACTCTGACTGCAGGTCCGCGAACAAGTTTCAAACCACATCAATCCCCATTACCAAACATGATGATTAACTCATCGAAACAGACCCCAAAGGTGCGAGGGGCACCGCCGCTACACGTAGGGACATCTGCGCCTCTGGAATGGCGTTCTGATGGGTCCTTAATGTGTGAGGGTACCTCGGCAGGGGGTGGTGCGCGCCGCTGCCTGAGCGGCTGATTTGGGGTGCTGCGCTTTGGCTAACATAGTGGGAGCTATGGTGATTCAAATTGCACACGGTTTGGTGCATTGCAAAGCTCATGACTAGCCCTAGAAATGTTCAGATCATGTCTATGTTAAAAAACAAAATTAAAAATCAAGTTCTTCCCTTAGCAAAAGTGATTGTATCACATTTGTCTTCCACTCCCAGAAACATAGCGTGAGGCGACCAGAAAGCTCACGCTTAGACCCAGAACACCCGCACCAAAACAAGCTGTGAGCACAGGAGACCCGCCTAGCCACGTTGGAACTGCAGTCCAGATTCTAACAAAGGGTCATGGACACACGGTCCTGACCGGTCTACAAATCGCTCACGTCTTTTGCGGTGGACGGGATCGTCGTCAGGGATGACATCACTGTCAAGCTGTGAGATCCCGGAGTTGGAGACTGCACAAATGACGTAGAAGGAGACGCAACCCATCCAGAAGTATGCAACTGGCCCTGGCTACGGGCTACGGAGGTGGTATTTTGAGCTGCACCTCGCGCATAAGGGGTTGCTGGAGGTCATGAAGGGAACGAAAGTCCTCGACGAAGCGACGGTGACGGAATCACAGAAGGAGGCCTTTACAAAGAAGAACACGGAGGTGCTCATGTTGCTGGTGTCCGGGACGGTCAAGTTGCAGTGGGGCTAATTCCAAGGCTGCAAGCTAGCAGCCGAAGCTTGGCAAAAGCTGTGTGCCATCCATCAATCCAAGTCGCTGGCGAACAAAATCTTTACAATGAAGGAACTCCTGACGTTGAGAATAGAGGAGGGAGATGATGTCATCACCACCATGCAGCAGATTGAGTCGCTCACCTCACAATGGAATGACGTGGGGTGGAAGATCGACATGCAGCTGCAGGCAATGGCCCTCCTCATGGCCCTTCCTGACAGTTGGAACCCTCTCATTACCGTCTTCGGAGGATGGACAGAGGACAAGCTCACCTATGGTGAGGTTGCAGAGTACATCTGCAACAAGGTGTAGCGACAGAGCTACGGGAAGCCCTCGTCGTCCTCATTGGCCCTCGTCACCAAAACGCGTGGTGGTGGAAGCTGGGCCAAGGGAGGTGGCTGACATGGCGGCGGCATGAAGGGTGCCAAGAAGGGTGCGTGCCGTAATTGCGGCAAGGAGGGCCACTGGGCCCGTGAGTGCACTGAGGAGGCAAAGGCCGGCAGCAAGGACGCCAAAGGCAAGAAGGCGCTCCTTAACAACACTCAAAATCATTACCTCAAGAAGGCCAACTGGCGATGCCTTGACTCCGGAGCGGAGGAGCATACCCAGGTTGAGAAGTTCGGGTTCATCAACTACACCAAGTCCAGCAAATCCACCGTGGTTGCGAGCGACAATGTCGAGCTGGCGGCTGGCCAAGGAGACGTGGACGTGGAGGTGGTGGTTGGTGGGAAGCGGGTGTAGTGCGTCATCAAGGATGTGCAGCATGTACCCGACTTGGCTGACATTCTAAGTGTCAGCAGCATGACTGACAAGGAGTACAAGGTGCTCTTCAGGAGAAGAGGGGCAGTCGTGCGGAAGGATGGTGGCGGCGAGCCCGTGCTGGAGGATAAGCGTGAGGGAGGCCTCTACATTGTGGAGACCAAGGTGATCCCCGCGGCGACAGACTCAGCAGACTTGCAGGAACGCATTGTCAACCTGGCCAAAGGAGGGGGAGCTGATCTGGAGCTGTGGCATCGACGACTAGGGCATTCTTCACCCGCACTCGTGAAGGAGATGGCAAAGCGCGAGCTAGTACGCAGCCTCGTCATCGACGTAGCGGAAGAGGCGACAGATGCAGCAAAGCACAAAAAGTACGAGCCTTGCCCAAAATGCAAGGCGCGGCGCAAACCGTTCAACGAGAATGTGAATCTCGCCTCGTACCGGCTGGAGATCGTGCACAATGAGGTGTGTGGGCCATTCAAGACGGCGTCAAAGAGCGGAAGGTGTTGCTTCGTCACCTTCATTGATGAAAACGGCAGAAAAGTCTATGTGTACTTCATGAAGCGGAAAGGCGAGGTCTTGGACCGGCTGAAGGAGTATGTCGCAGTGGTGGAGAGGCAGACAAACCGGAAGGTCGGAGCGCTAAGCAACGACAACGGGGAAGAGTACGTGGGCTGTAGCGGGTGGATGAAGCAGCAGGGCATAAAATGGGAACAAACTACGTCGTATTTGCCTCAGTCAAACGGTGTGGCGGAGCGGGCAAACCAGACGCTGCTAAACATGGTACGGACCATGTTGGTGGATGCGGAATTGTCGGCGAAGCTTCTGGGCGGAAGCTGTGCATACGGCTAGCTACACCATCAACCTCACTCCTACAATGGTGCTGAAGGGGAGGAGCGGCTAGAAGATGCCACAGGAGGTTTGGAGCGGGCTCAAGCCAAGTGTGGCACACCTGAAAGTGTTCGGGTGCAAGGCGCATGCAGTGGTGCAGGCTGCGCAAAGGCGCAATAGCAAGCTGGAGTCGCGTGCAAAGTCGTATCTCTTCCTTGGTTGTGAGAGCACGCATAAGGTGTACATGCTTTACAACATGGGCAAGGAGGAGGTAATCTGTAGCTGAGACGTTGAGTTTGATGAGCAGCAGAGCTACATCAGCAGTAACAATGTGGGCGTGATGGACTCTCCAAAGACGGGGAAGTGGTTCCAGCTCCTTGACTACGAGAAGGAGCTGGCGGTCGCCAAAGTTGAGGACGCGGCATCAGAGCGCGAAGGTGCACCAGCGGTGGCAGCCAACGCGGAGGACTCCGATGACGATCAAGCTGATCGTCATCGGTCGTTCGGCCGATGTTTCACTGGAGCTAGAGAGATCCTTGGGGAGCCGTCTGGTTGATGATTCACCAGAGCATGCTGAGTTGGACGGATTGCAGCAAAGCGACGATGCACCACCAAAACTACCGCGCAGCAGTAGGCGGCAACAAAAATTGGGGAATTGCTTTGACGGAAGCACCGGTCGATGAATCGACATGACACGGTGCATGCTGGCTGCATCAACGGAGCCAACTACCGTGCAAGAGGCGCTTGCATGGCCCAAAGGGGATCAATGGGACATAGCCATCAAATCAGAGCTGACGTCCATCACGGAAAATGACACGTGCGAGCTGCTTGACAGGCCGAAAGATGCCAAGATCATTGGCTCAAAGTGGGTCTTTAAGACCAAGTTCACAAAGAAAGGTGTGCTTGACAAATACAAGGCACGGCTGGTGGCGAAGGGATACGCACAGTGTAAGGGCGAGCACTACGATGAGACGTTCGAAAATGTCGCCAAATTCACTAGCATCCGGGTAATCCTTGTGGTGGCGGCCGCGAAGGATATGGAGCTCCACCAAATGGACGTAAAGACGGCCTTCCTCAATGGCAACATAGATAAAGAGATCTACATGGAGGTTCCAGAGGGGGTGGAGGCGCCGGAGGGCAAGGTGTGCAAGCTACGGAAGTCCTTGTATAGGCTAAACCAATCGCTTATATGCTGGTACCAACAGATGGACAACTTCATGGCACAACTCGGCTACAAGCACTGTGAGGTGGATCACAGCGTGTATGTGTGGCATGACAAGCAGCTCTATCAGACTGTCACACTCTATGTGGAAGACCTGATTTTGTGATCGACGGATGTGCCAAGCCTACAATGGTTGAAAGAGCAGCTGAGCAACTGATTCCAGATGTCAGACATGGGGGAGCTGGAGTACTACCTCGGGGTGAGCATTACGTGGAACCGGAGGGCACGCACGCTTGAGCTGGGGCAGGCCAAATACATGACCGAGGTGCTGAAGCGGTACAACATGGAGGACTGCAAACCAGTAGGCAGTCCGGTCTCCACAACCTGTGAACTGAGTGCGGCAATGACGCTGCAAACAAAAGAAGAGCGGGAGGATATGACAGGGGTGCCCTAACAATCTGCGGTGGGCAGCCTCATGTATGCCATGGTGGCGACTCGACCGGACTTGGCCTATGCGGTGGGCCAAGTGAGAAAGTACGTGGCAAATCCAGGGCCACTGCACTGGCAGGCGGTCAAGCGCATCGTCCGCTATTTGCAGGTGACACGGCATGCGCGCTTGAGGTTCGATGGAAAGGGACGGGCGGACCCTTTGCGTCTAGTCTGCTATACGAATGCAGAATACGCTGGCAATGTGGACAAGCAGAATTCCCCATGCGGCTATGTGTTCTTCCTTGCTTGTGCAGCTGTCTCATGGTTCTGCAGGAAGCAGGACTACGTCGCCACCTCCACAGTAGAAGGAGAGTACATCGCACTGGCCGAGGCGGTCAAGGAGGCGGTGTGGCTTTGCAGGTTGATAGTCAAGCTGGGCATGCTGCAGCAGGAGCCTACGGTGGTGGAAGTGGACAACACCGGCTCAATCTTGCTGATAAACAAACCGCCGCAGAACAGGAGGATGAAGCACATCGGCGTGCGTTATCACTTGGGCTTGTTACAGTTTTCTTACCCTTGCTTCAGCTGTCTTGAGCTTCCATTAGTTTTCTTGGCGTTTCTCCAATTGTCTTGGACTTGCTCCAGCTTTCTCGGGCTTGCTCAAGTTGTCTTACGCTTGCTCCAGTTGTCTTGGCTTTGCTCCAATGGTATTGGCCTTGTTCTAGTTGTATTTGCCTTGCTCCAGATGTCTTGATCTAGCTCCAGTTTTCTTGGCCCAGCTCCAGTTCTCTTGGGCTTGCTTCAGTTGCCTTGGCCTTGCTGGAGTTGTCTTGGCGGTGCTCGAGTTGTCTTGGCGTTGCTCCAGTTGTCTTGGGCCTGCTCCAATTGTCTTGGGCCTACGTCATTTGTCTTGGACTTGCTCCTGTTGTCTTCAACCTGCTTCGGTTTTCTTGGCCTTGCTCCAGTTGTATTGGCATTGCCTCAGTTTTGTCCTTGCTCCAATTGTCTTGGACTTGCTCCTGTTGTCTTGGGCTTGCTCCAGTTGTGTTGGCCTTTCTCCACTTGTCTTTTCTTTGCTCTACTTGTCTTGGGCTTGCTCCAGTTGTCTTTGGCTTGCTTTAGTTGTCTTGCCCTTGCTCGAATTTTCTTGGGCGTGTCTAGTTGTCTTGGACTTTCTCTAGTCGTTTTAGACTTGCTCCAGTTGTCTTGGGCTTGCTCCCCTTGTCTTGGGATTGCTCCAGTTGTCCTAGGATTGCTCCGGTTGTCCTTTCCTTGCTCCAGTTGTCTTGGGCTTGCACCAGTTGTCTTGGGCTTGCTCCCGTTGGCCTGCCCTTGATCCTGCTGTCTTCACCTTGATCCAGTTGTCTTGGTATTTCCCCAGTTGTCTTGGGCTTGCTCCAGTTGTCTTGGGCTTGCTCCACTTGTCCTGGGCTTTCTCCACTTGTCTTGGGCTTGCTCCACTTGTCCTGGCCTTGCTCAAGTTGTTTGGGCTTGCTCTGGTTTTCTTTGCCTTGCTCCAGTTGTCTTGGGCTTGCTCTAGTTGTTTTGGCCTTGCTCTAGTTGTTTTGGGCTTGGTCTAGTTGACTTGGGCTTGCTTCAATTGTCTTGGGCTTGCTCCAATTCTCTTGGGCTTCCTCCAATTGTATTGGTCTTGCTCTGGTTGTGTTGCCCTTGCTTCACTTGTCTTGGCTTTGCTCTACTTGTCTTGGCCTTGCTCCACTTGTCTTGGACTTGCTCCAGTTGTCTTGGGCTTCCTCTTGATGTCTTGCCCTTGCTCCAGTTGTCTTGGGCTTGCTCAAGTTGTCTTGCAATTTCTCCAGTTGACTTGTACTTGCTCAACTCGTCTTGGACTTGCTCCAGTAGTGTTGGGCTTCCACCAGTTCACTTGGGCTTACTCCAGTTGTCCTGGGCTTACTCCAGTTGTCTTGGTCATGCTCCACTTGTCTTGGAATTGCTCCAGTTGTCTTGGGCTTGCTCCAGTTGTCTCGGGCTTGCTCTAGTTGCTTTAGCCTTGTTCCAGTTGTCTTTGGCTTGCTCCAGTTTTCTTGGCCTTGCTTGAGTTGTCTTGGCCTTGCTCCACTTTTCTCGGGCTTGCTCCAGTTGTCTTCAGCTTGCTCGCGTTGGTTTGGCCTTGCTCCAGCTGTCTTGGTCTTGCTCCAGTTGTCTTGGGTTTGCTCCAGTTGTCTTGGGATTTCACCAATCGTCCTTGGCTTGCCCCAGTTAGCTTGGTCTTGCTCCAGTTGCCTTGGCCTTGCTCCTGTTGTCTTGGGCTTGTTCGAGTTGTCTTGGGCCTGCTCTAGTTGTCTTGACCTTGCTCTAGTTGTATTGGACTTTCTCCACTTGTCTTGGGCTTGCTTCAGTTGTCTTGGACTTTCTCGAGTTGTCTTGGGCTTGCTTTAATTGTCCTGGGCTTGCTCTAGTTGTCTTGGGATTTCTCCGGTTTTCTTGGCCTTGCTCAAGTTGTTTTGGCATTTCTCCGGTTGTCTTGGGCGTACTCCAGTTTTCTTGTTCCTTTTCCAGTTCACTTGGACTGGTTCTTGTCGTCTTGGACTTGCTCCAGTTGTCTTGGGCCTGCTCCAGTTGTCTTGGGCTTGCTCCAGATGTCTTGGGATTGCTCCGGTTGTCTTCGGCTAACTCCAGTTGTCTTGGGCTTGCTCCCGTTGTCTTGGGCTTGCTTTAGATGTCTCGGGCTTGCTCCAGTTGTCTTGGACTTGCTCCAGTTGTCTTGGCCTTGCTCCAGTTGTCTTGTGCTTGCTCCAGTTGTCTAGGGCTTATTTCACTTGTCTTGACCTTGCTCCAGTTGTATTTGAATTGCTCCAGTTGTCTTGGGCTTACTCCAGTTGTCTTGGGCTTGCTTGAGTTGTCTTGGGCTTGCTCCAATTGTCTTTTGCTTGCTCCGGTTGTCTTGGGCTTTCTCTAGTTGTCTCGGCCTTGCTCCAGTTTCCTTGGGCTTGCTCCAGTTGTTTTGGACTTGCTCCAGTTGTCTTGGCCTTGCTCCAGTTATCTTGCCCTTTCTCCAGTTGTCTTGGCCTTGCTCTAGTTGTCTTGGCCTTGCTCCAGTTGTCTTGGAATTGCTCCAGTTGTCTTGGGCTTACTCCGGTTGTCTTGGGCTTGCTCGAGTTGTCTTGGGCTTGCTCGAGTTGTCTTGGGCTTGCTCCAATTGTCTTCTGCTTGCTCCTGTTGTCTTGGGCTTTCTCTAGTTGTCTTGGCCTTGCTCCAGTTGTATTTGAATTGCTCCAGTTGTCTTGGGCTTACTCCAGTTGTCTTGGGCTTGCTTGAGTTGTCTTGGGCTTGCTCCAATTGTCTTTTGCTTGCTCCAGTTGTCTTGGGCTTTCTCTAGTTGTCTCGGCCTTGCTCCAGTTTCCTTGGGCTTGCTCCAGTTGTTTTGGACAATCTTCATTTGACTTGGACTTGCTCCAGTTGTCTTGGACTTGCAACAGTTGTCTTGGGCTTGCTCGAGTTGTCTTGGGCTTGCTCGAGTTGTCTTGGGCTTGCTCCAATCGTCTTGGGCTTGCTCCCATTGGCTTGGCCTTGATCCTACTGTTGTGACCTTGCTCCAGTTGTCTTGGTCTTTCTCCAGTTGTCTTGGGCTTGATCCAGTTGTCTTGAGCTTCGTCCACTTGTCTTTGGCTTGCTCCACTTGTCTTGGGCTTGCTCCAGTTTTCCTGGCCTTGCTTCAGCTGTTTTGGGCTTGCTTTGGTTGTCTTTGCCTTGTTCCAGTTGTCTTGGGATTGCTACAGTTGTTGTGGCCATGCTCTAGTTGTCATGGGCTGCCTCAAGTTGTCTTGGGCTTGATTCTGTCGTCTCGGGCTTGCTCACTCTGTATTGGGCTTGCTCTAGTTGTGTTGCCCTTGCTCCACTTGTCTTGGCTTTGCTCTAGTTGTCTTGGCCGTGTTCCACTTGTCTTGGCCTTGTTCCACTTGTCTTTGGCTTGCTCTTGTTGTCTTGCCCTTGCTCCAGTTTTCTTGGGCTTGCTCCAGTTATCTTGGAAAAATTCCCGTTTTCTTTCACTTGCTCTGGTTTCCTTGGACTTGCTCCAGTTGACTTGGGCCACCTCTAGTTGTCCTGGGCTTGCTCCAGCTGTCTTGGGCTTTGTCCACTTGTCTTGGGCCTGCTCTAGTTGTCTTGGGCTTGCTCCAGTTGTCTCAGGCCTGCTTGAGTTGCATTGGCCTTGCTCCAGTTGTCTTGGGCTTGCTCCAGTTGTCTTGGCCATGCTTAAGTTTTCTTTGCCTTGCTCTAGTTGTTTCGGGCTAGCTCCAGTTGTCTTTGGCTTCCTCCATTTGGCTTGGCCTTACTCCAGTTGTCTTGGGCTTGCTCCAGTTTTCTTAGGCTTGCTCCAGTTGTCTTGAGCTTGCTACAATTGTCCTTGGCTTGCCTCAGTTGGATTGACCTTGCTCGAGTTGCTTTGGCCTTGCTCCAGTTGTCTTGGGCTTGCTCCAATTTTCTTGACCTTGCTCCAGGTGTTGGACTTGCTCTTGTTGTCTTGGGCTTGCTCCAGTTGTCTTGGGCTTTCTCGACTTATCTTGGGCTTGCTCCAATGGTCTTGGGATTGCTCTAGTTGTCTTGGGATTTCTCCAGTTCTTTTGGGTTGCTTCAGTTGTCGTGGCCTTGCTCCAGTGTTCTTGGGCTTGCTCCCGTTGTCTTGGAATTTCTCCTGTTGGCTTGGGCTTGCTCCAGTTGTCTCAGGCTTGCTCCAGTTTCGTTAGCGTTGCTCCAATTGTCTTGGGCTTGGTCCAGTTGTCTTGGCCTTGCTCCAATTGTCTTGGCCTTGCTCCAGTTGTCTCAGGCTTGATCCTATTGTCTTGGGCTTGCTCCAGTGGGCTTGGCCTTGCTCTAGCTGTCTTGGGCCTCCTCCAGTTGTCTTGGGCTTTCTCCAGTTGACTTCGGCTTGCTCCAGTTTTCCTGGGCTTGTCCAAGTTGGTTTTGCCTTGATCGATTTGTCTTGGCCTTGCTCCTATTGTTTTGGGCTTGCTCCAGTGGGCTTGGCTTTGCTCTAGCTGTCTTGGGCTTCCTCCAGTTGTCTTGGGCTTGCTCCAGTTGACTTTGGCTTGCTCCAATTGTCCTGGGCTTGTCCAAGTTGGTTTGGCCTTGATCGAGTTGTCTTGGCCTTGCTCCTGTTGTCTTGGGCTTGCTACAGTTGTCTTGACCTTTCTCCACTTGTATTGGACTTGCTCCAGTTGTCTTGGGCTTGCTCCAGTTGTCTTGGGATTGCTCGAGTTGTCTTGGGGTTGCTCCAGTCGTCTTTTGTTTGCTCCAGTTGCCTTTGGTTTTCTCAAGTTCTCTTGGGCTTGCTCGGGTTGTCTTGGCCTTGGTCCAGTTGTCTTGGGCTTGCTCCAGTTTTCTATCACTATCTCCAGTTGACTCGGACTTTCTCCATACATCTTGGAAATGCTTTAGTTGTCTTGGGCTTGCTCCAGTTGTCCTGGGATTGCTCCACTTGTCCTGGGCTTGCTCCAGTTGTCTTGGGCTTTCTCCAGTTTTCTTGCTCTTGCTCCAGTTTTCTTGGGATTTCTCCAGTTGTCTTGGGCTTGCTCCAATTGCCTCGGCCTTGCTTCAGTTGTCTTGGGCTTGCTCCAATTGTCTTGGCCTTGCTTCAGTTATATTGGCCTTGCTCCAGTTGCCTCGGGCTTGCTCCAGTTGTTTGCGGCTTGCTCCAGTTGGATTGGCCTTGCTCTAGCTGTCTTTGGCTTGCTCCACTTGTCTTGGTCTTCCTACAGTTGTCTTGGGCTTGCTCCAGTTTTCTTGGGCTTGCTCCCGCTATCTTGGGCTTGCTCCAGTTGGATTGGCCTTGCTCTAGCTGTCTTTGGCTTGCTCCACTTGTCTTGGTCTTCCTACAGTTGTCTTGGGCTTGCTCCAGTTTTCTTGGGCTTGCTCCCGCTATCTTGGGCTTGCTCCAGTTTTCATGGACTTACTACAGTTGTCTTGGGCTTGCTCCAATTGTCTTGGCCTTGTTCTAGTTGTCTTGGCCTTGCTCCAGACGTCTTGGACTTGCTCCAATTGTCCTGTGATTGCTCCAGGTTTTTTTGGCTTTCTCTAGTTGTCTTAGCCTTTCTCCATGACGATCTTCTAAGGATTCTATTGCAACTTGTTTCATGGTGAATGGTGCACCATGGAGTAAGCATGAGTAAAAAACGTTGGACGAACATCCTAAAAACGACACAAGTGTGGGAGAAAGGGGAGGTACCTCTCTTATGGGTGAGGATTGCTAGTCGATCGTCACCCAGCGGCCGGTGAGGGAGGCTCGCCGGCGACCTTCAAAGTACGAGGACAAAGCCCTTGCTCGCCCCCACAAAACTGGGATTCCAAACTCGGATAACTCAAGGGCACCTTAATACACTCAAACAACAAAGAAGACCATCATTTTCCTAAAAGTCTCTGAACGAGGGCCTAATCTAGGTCTTCTCAAGAGTTGCATCAAAACGTTGTTAAAAAAGTCAGCAATGTGAGAGCAGCCTAATAGAAAGAGTCAACAGGCCACGTGGCCAGGGTAGAGACGAGCAGACAGGGGCATGAATCCCGGAAAGTTGTGGGGAAACGCCGAGATGCCGTGCGCTCACGGTGCGTCACCTCCACTCCTGGGACCAACGTTTCCTGTGCACTCATGACCACAAGGAATGTATGTCCATATAAATTAACACTCCAGCTATTGTAATCTTGGTCGAGTTGTCTTGGCCTTGCTCCAGTTGTCTAAGTCTTGCTCCAGTTGTCTTGGCCTTGCTCCACTTGTCTTGGGCTTGCTCCAGTTGTCTTTGGCTTACTCCGGTTGTTCTGGCCTTGCTCCAGCTATCTTGGCCTTGCTCCATTTGTCCCTAGTTTGCTCCAGTTTTCTTGGGCATACTCCAGTTTTCTTGGCTTTGCTTCAGTGGTATTGGCCGTGCTCCAGTTGAATTTTCCTTGTTCCAGCTGTCTTAAGCTTGCTCTAGTTGTCTTGGCCCTGCTCCAGTTGTCTTGGGCTTGATCCAGTTGTCTTGGCGTTGCTCGAGTTGTCTTGGCGTTCCTCCAGTTGTCTTGGGCCTGCTCCAATTGTCTTGGGCTTGCTCCTGTTGTATTGGGCTTGCTCCAGTTGTCTTGGTCTTGCTCCAGTTGTCTTGGAACTGCTTTTGTTGCCTTGGTCTTGCTCCAGTTTTCTTGGTCTTTCTCCAGTTGTATTTGGCTTGCCCACGTTGTGTTGGCCTTTCTCCACTTATCTTGACTTTGCTCTTGTTGTCTTGGCCTTGCTCCAGTTGTCTTGGACTTGCTCCAGTTCTCTTGGACATGCTCTAGTTGTCTTGCCCTTGCTCCAGTTGCCTTGGGCTTGCTCCCGTTGTCTTGGAATTTCTCCAGTTGTCTTGGACTTGCTACAATAATCTTGGACTTGCTCAATTTCTCTTGGGATTGCTCCAGTTGTCTTGGGCTCGCTCCAGTTGTCCTGGGCTTGCTCCAGTTGTCTTGGGATTTCTCCATTTGTCTTGGGCTTGCTACAGTTTTCTTGGCCTTGCTCCAGTTGTCTTGGGCTTGCTCCAGTTGTCTTGGGATTTCTCCATTTGTCTTGGGCTTGCTACAGTTTTCTTGGCCTTGCTCCAGTTGTCTTGGGCTTGCACCATTTGTCTTGGCCTTGCTCCAGTTGTCTTGGGCTTGCTCCAGTTTTCTTCTGCTTGCTCCAGTTGTCTTGGGCGTCCTCCAGTTTTCTTGGGCTTGCTCCTGTTGTCTTGGCCTTGCTCCAGCTATCTTGGCCTTGCTCCATTTGTCTTGGGCTTGCACCAGTTTTCTTCGGCTTCCTCCAGTGGTCTTGGGCCTGATCCGTTTGTCTTGAACTTGCTCCAGTTTTCTTGGGCTTTCTCCAGTTGTCTTAGGCTTGTTCCAGTTGTCTTGGCCTTGGTCCAGCTGTCTTTGAATTGCTCAAGTTGAATTGGGCTTGCTCTAGCTTTATTGGGATTTCTTCAGTAGTATTGCACATGCTCCAGTTGTCTTGGTCTTGCTAAATTTTTCTTGGCCATGATCTAGATGTCTTGGACTTGTTCCAGTTGTCTTGTACATAATGAAAATTATAATGGGCTCTATGTGATTATTGGCAATTTCTACGAACAGTCCATGTTCATTCGTTTGTTCACTTCCCTATACAATTTTTGATACATGGGTTCAAGGGTGAGGCAATTGGTCATACATGAAACAACTGCAGCAAGCTCAAGACAACTGGAGCAAGGCCAAGACAACTGGAGCAAGGCCAAGACAACTAGAGCAAGGCCAAGACAACAGGAGCAAGCCCAAGACGACAGGAGCAAGGCCAAGACAACAGGAGCAAGCCCAGGACAACAGGAGCAAGGCCAAGACAACTGGAGAAAGCCCATCATAACATACGCAAACCCATGACTAGTGGAGCAAGCCCAAGACAACTGGAGCAAGGCCAGAACAACGAGAGCGAGGCCAAGACAACTGGAGCAAGGCTAAGAAGACTGGACCAAGGCCAAGACAACTAGATGAAGGCCAAGACAACAGGAGCAAGGCCGATAGAACTGGAGAAGTCCCAAGACAACTGGAACAAGCCCAAGACAACTGAAGCAAGGCCAATGAAACTGGAGCGAGCCCAAGAGAACTGGAGAGAGCCCAAGAAAATTGGAGCAAGGCCAAGACAACTGGAGCAAGGCCAAGACAACTGGAGCAAGGTAAGACATTGGAGCAAGCCCAAGACAACTGGAGCAAGCCCAAGACAGATTGAGCAAGGACAAGACAACTGGAACAAGCCCAAGACAACTGGAGTAAGGCCAAGACAGCTGGAGAAAGCCCAAGGCAACTGGAGCAAGCCCAAGAAAACTGGAGCACCCAAAACAACTGGAGCAAGTCCAAGACAACAGGAGCAAACCCAAGAGAACTGGAGCAAGCCCAAGACAACTGGAGCAAGCCCAAGAAAACTGGAGCAAGGCCAAGACAAAGACAACTGGAGCAAGGCAAGGACAACTGGAGCAGGCCCTAGACAAGTGGAGCAAGGCCAAGACAACTGCAGCAAGCCCTAGAAAACTGGAGCAAGCCCAAGACAACTGGAGAAAGCCCAATACAACTGGAGCAAGTCCAAGACAACTGGAGCAAGTCCAAGAGAACTTGAGCAAGTCCAAGACAACTGGTGCAAGCCCATGGTATCTGGAGCAAGCTCAAGACAATTGGAGCAAGGCCAAGACAACTTGCGCAAGCCCTAGACAACTGGAGCAAGGCCAAGACAACTGGACCTAGGCCATGTCAACTGGAGCAAGGCCAACACAAGAGGAGCAAAGCCAAGACAACACAAGCAAGGTCAAGAGAACTGGAGCAAGGCCAAGAGAACTGGAGCAGGTCCAACGAAACTGGAACAAGTCCAAGACAAGTGGAGCAAGACCAAGAAAACTGGAGCAAGCACAAGACAACTGGAGCAAGCCCATGACAATTGGAGTAAGGCCAAGACAACTGAACAAGCCCAAGAGAACTGGACCAGGCCCAAGACAACCGGAGCAAGGCCAAGCCAACTGGAGCAAGCCCAATAAAACTGGAGCATGCCCAAGACAACTGGAGCAAGAGCGAGAAAACTGGAGCAAGCCCAAGAGTAACTGGAGCATACCCAAGACAGTTGAGCAAGCGCAAGAAATCTGGAGCAAGCGCAGGACAACTGAAGCAAGCCCAAGAAAACTGCACCAAGCCAAAGAAAACTGGAGTATGCCCAAGACAAGTGGAGCAAGTCCAAGAAAACTGGAGCAATGCCATGAAAAATGGATCAAAGGAAAAACAAGTAAAGCCAGTCCATCACAACTGGAGCAAGTACAAGAAAACTGGAGCAAGCCCAAGACAACTTGAGCAAGACCAAGACGACTGAAGCAAGGCCAAGACAAATGAAGCAAGGCCAAAAGAAACTGGATCAAGCCCATGAGTACTAGAGCAAGGCCAATAAAAATGGAGCAATACCAAGACAGGAGCAAGGCCAAGACAACTGGAGCAACACCAAGACAACTGGCGCAAGCCCAAGACGACTGGAGAAAACTTAAGACAACTTGAGCAAGGCCAAGACAACTAGAGTAAGGCCGAGACAACTGGTGCAAGCCCAAGACAACTGGAGCAAGCCCAAGACAATTGGAGCAAGGCAAAGACAACTGGAGCAAGCCCAAGACAACTGGGGCTAAACCAAGACAACTGGAGCTTGCCCAAGACAACTAGAGCGAGCCCAAGACAACTGAAGCAAGGCTAAGAAAACTGGAGCGAGGCTAAGAAAACTGGAGCAATGCCAACACAACTGGAGAAAGTCCAAGACAACTAGATCAAGGCCAATACAACTGGAGCAAGCGCAAGACAACTGGAGCAAGCCCAAGACAATTGGAGCAAAGCAATGACGACTGGAGCAAGCCCAAGACAACTGGAGCAAACCTAAGACAACAAGAGAAAGCCTAAGACAACTCGAGCAAGGCCAAGACACTTGGAGGTAGGCTAAGACAACTTGAGCAAGGCCAAGACAACTGGAGCAAGGCCAAGACAACTGGTGCTGTGCCAAGACAACTGAAGAAAGCCCAAGAAAATCGGGGAAAGGCAAAGAAAACTGGAGGAAGTCTAAGATATATGGACCAATTCCAAGGCAGATGGAGCGAGCCCAAGATAAATGGAGCAGTCCCTAGAAACCTGAAGCAAGGCAAAGACGATTGGACCGAAGCCAGGAAAACTGGAGCAAGCCCAAGACAATTGGAGCAAGACCTAGAAAAGTGGAGGAAGGCCTAGACAACAAGAGCAAGCCAACACCAACTTGAGCAAGTACAAGACAAGTGGAGCAAGCTTAATACAACTGGAGCAAGCCCAAGAAAACTGGAGCAAGCCCAAGGAAATTCGAGCAAGCCCAAGACAGCTGGAGCAAGTCCAAGAAAACTTGAGCAAGCCCAAGACAAGTCGAGCAAGCCCAAGAAAACTAGAGCAAGCCCAAAACAACAGGAGCAAGCCAAAGAAAAATGGAGAAAGGCCAAGACAACTGGAGCAAGCCCAAGAAAACTGGAACAAGCCTTGGACACCTATAGAAAGAAAAAAACAACTGGATCAAGGCCAACATAATCGGAGCAACGCCAAGACAACAAGAGCGCAGCCCAGAGAACTGAAGCAAGGCCAAAACAACTGGAGTAAACCCAAGACAATTGGAGAAGGTCCAAGACAAATTGAGCAAGCCCAATACAACTGGAGCAAGACAAAGAAAACTTGAGCAAAACCAATACAACTGGATCAAGCCCAAGAAACCTGGCGCAAGGCCAAGACAACTGGAGCAAGCCCAAGACAACTGGAGAAAGCCGAAGAAAACTGGAACAAGGCCAAGAGAGCTAGAGCAAGGCCAAGATAGCTGGAGCAAGGCCGAAACAACAGGAGCACGCCCAAGACAACCAGAGCAAGGCCAAGACAACTAGAGAAAGCCCAAGAATCCTGGAGCGAGACCAGGGCAACTGAAGCAAGTGCAGGAAAACTGGGGCAAGGCCAAGACAACTAGAGCAAGGCCAAGACAAGTGGAGCAAGTCCAAGACAAATGGAGCAAGCCCAAGACAATTGGAACACGCCCTGGACTACTGGAGAAAGATCAAAACAACTGGAGCAAGGCCAAGACAATCAGAGCAAGGCCAAGATGACTGGAGCGCAGCCCAGACAACTGGAGAAGGGCCAAAACAAATGGAGAAGCCCGAGACAACTGGAATAAGTCCAAGACAAATGGCGCAAGCCCTAGAAAACTGGAGCAAGCCCAAGACAGCTGGAGCAAGCCCAAGATAACGGGAGCAAGGCAAAAACAACAGGAGGCAGGCCAAGACAAATGGAGCAAGCCCGAGACAACTGGGACAAGTCCAAGACAACTGGAGCAAGCCCAAGACACCTGGCGCAAGGCCAAAACATCTGGAGCAAGCCCAAGACAAGTAGAGAAAGCCCAAGAAAATTGGAGCAAGGCGAGGAAAACTGGAGCAAGGTCAAGACAGATGGAGCAAGGCTGAGAAAACAGGTGCAAGACAAAGACAACTGAAGTAAGGCCAAGACAACTGGAGCAAGCCCAAGACACCTCGAGCAAGCCCAAGACAACTGATGCAAGCCCAGGAACACTGGAGCAAGACCAGGAAAACAAGGGCAAGGCCAAGAAAGCTGGAGCAAGCCCAAGACAACTAGAGCAAGTCCAATACAACTAGAGCAAGGCAAAGACAAATGGAGCAAGCCCAAGACAGTTGCAACAAGGCCAAGACAACTGGAGCAAGGCTAAGACAACTGGAGCAAGACCAAACAACTGGAGCAAGCCCAAGACAACTGGAAAAAGCCCGGGAAAACTGGAGAAAGACCAAAACAACTGAAGCAAGGCCAACAGAATCGGAGCAAGGCCAAGAAGACTGGAGCGCGGCCAAGACAACTAGAGCAAGGCCAAAATGACTGGAGTAAACCCAAAACAACTAGAGCAGGTCCAAGACAACTGGAGCAAGGCAAATACAACTGGAGCAAGCCCAAGACAACAGGAGAAATTCCAAGACAACTGGAGCAAGCTCAAGACACCTGGAACAAGGCCAAGACAACTGAAGCAAGCCCAAGACAACTGGAGAAAGCCAAATAAAACTCGAGCAAGGCCAAGACAACTGGAGCAAGGCAAAGATAGCTGGACCAAGGCCAAAACAACAGGAGCACTCCCATGATAACTAGAGCAAGGCCAAGACAACTGGAGCAAGCCCAAGACAAATGGAGCAAGACCAAGACAGTTGCAGCAAGGCCAACACAACTGGAGCAAGGGAAAGAAAAATGGAGCAATCCCAATACAATTCGAGCAAGCCTAAGACAACTGGAGCAAGCCCAAGACAACTCGAGCAAGCCTAAGACAACTGGAGCAAGCCAATATCACTGGAGCAAGACCAAGAAAACTGGAGTAAGTCCAAGACAACTGAAGCAAGCCTAAGAGAACTGGGGCAAGCCCAAGAAAACATGAGAAATCCAAAGACAACTGGAGCAAAGCCAAGATAACTGGAGCAAACCCAATACAAATGGAGAAAACCCAAGACAACTAGAGCAATTCCAAGACAACTGGAGCAAGGTCAAGACAACAGGAGGAAGGCCAAGACAAGTGGAGCAAGGCCAAGA
Source organism: Penium margaritaceum (assembly GCA_023375785.1). Classification (NCBI taxonomy): domain Eukaryota; kingdom Viridiplantae; phylum Streptophyta; class Zygnematophyceae; order Desmidiales; family Peniaceae; genus Penium; species Penium margaritaceum. The sequence goes on from SZWC01002284.1 coordinate 120,105, forward strand.
CAACTGGAGCACACCCAAGACAACTGGAGCAAGCCGAAGACAACTGGAGCTAGTCCAATACAACTTGAGCAAGGTCAAGAAAACAGGAGGAAGGTAAAGACAAATGGAGCAAGCCCAAGACAACTGGAGCAAGGCCAAGAGAAATAGAGTGATCCCAAGACAATTGGAGCAAGCCCTGGAAAACTGGAGCAAGCCCTGGAAAACTGGAGCAATGCAAAAAAAACTGGAGCAAGGCCAAGACAATCAAAGAAAGGCCAGGACGACTGGAGCGCGGCCCAAACAACTGGAGCAAGGCCAAAAAAATTGGAGTAAGCCCAGGAAAACTGGAGCAAGTCCAAGACAACTGGAGCAAGACCAAGACAGCTGGAGCACGGCTGAGTCAACTCGAGCAAGCCGAAGATAGCTGGAGATAGCCCGAGAGACCTGGAGCAAGGCCAAGTCAACTGCAGCAAGGCCAAGACAACTGGAGCAAGCCCAAGACAACTGGAGCATAGCCAAGGTAACTGGAGCGAGAACAAGACAACTGAAGCAAGCCAAAGACAACTGGAGCAATCCCAAGACAACTGGAGCAATCCCAAGACAACTAGAGCAATCCCAAGACAACTGGAGCAAGCCCAAAACAACTTGAGCAATCACAGGACAACTTGAGCAAGCCAAAGTCAACTGGAGCAAGTGGAAGACAACTGTAGAAAGGCCAAGACAACTGTAGGAAGCCCAAGGCAAATGAAGCAAGCCCAAGACAACTGGATCAAGGGCAAGACAACTAAATAAAGCCAAAGACAACTGGAGAAATTCCAAGGTAACTATAGCAGGGCCAAGACAACTAGAGCAGGGACAAGAAACTTGGAGAAATTCCAAAGCAATTGGAGCAAGCCCAATGCCAATGGAGGAAGCCCAAGAAAAATGGAGCAAGACCAAGACATATCAAGCAATGCCAAGACAACAGGAGCAAGGCCAAGACAACTGGAGCAAGCCTAACACAACAGGAGCAAGCCCAGGAAAATGGAGCAAGCCCAAGACAGTCGAAGCAGGCCCAAGACCACTGGAGCAATGCCAAGAACACTTGAGAAATTCCAAGACAACTTGAGAAAGCCCAAGACGAGCAAGGCCAAGACAGCTAGAGCAATCCCAGGTCAACCGGAGTAGGGCCAAGACAACTGGAGCAAGCCTAAGACAACTTGAACAAGGAAAAGACAACTGGAGCAAGGCCAATACCAATGGAGCAAAGCCAAGAAAACTGGAGCATGCCCAAGACAACTCATGCAAGCCCAAGACAACTGGAGCAAGTCCAAGACAACTTGAGCAACACCAAGAAAACTAGAGCAAGCTCAAGACTACTGGAGAAAGGCCAAGAAAACTGTAGCAAGACCAAGGAAACTGGAGCATGTCCAATGCCACTGAAGCAATTTCAATAAAGCTGGGGCAAGCCCAAGTCAAGTTGAGCAATTTGAAGGCAGCTGCACCAAGGCAAAGACAACTGGAACAAGCACAAGACAACTGGAGCAAGCGCAAGAAAACTAGAGCAAGTTCATGAAAAATGGAGCAAGCCCAAGACAAATGGAGCAAGGCCAAGATAGCTGGAGCAAGGCCAAGTCAACTGGAGCAAGCCAAAGACAACAGGAGCGAGCCCAAGACAACTGGAGGAAGCCCAAGACATCTGGAGCAAGCCGAAGACAACTGGAGCAATCCCGAGACAGCTGGAGCAAGGCCAATACAACTAGAGTATGCCCAAGACACCTGAAGCAAGACCAAGACAACTGTAGCAAGCCCAAGACAACTGGAGCAAGCCCAGGACAACTGGAGCAATCCCAAGACAACTGGAGCAAGCCCAAGGGAACTGGAGCAGGTCCAAGACCATTGGTGCAAGTCCAAGACAACTGGAGAAATTCCAAGACAACTGGAGCAGACCCAAGGCAACTAGAGCAAGTACAAGACAACTGTAGCAAGGCTAAGACAACTAGAGCGAAGACAAGACAAGTGGAGAAAGGCCAACACAAGTGGGGCAAGCCCAATACAACTGGAGAAAGCCCAAGACAATGGGAGCATGACCAAGGCAACTAAAGCAATGACAAGAAAACTGGAGCAAGGACAAGACAACTGAATCAAGCCCAAGACAACAGGAGCAAGCCCAAGACAAATGGGTCAAGCCCAAGAATATTTGAGTAGCCCCAAGAAAAATGGAGCAACACCAAGACAACTTGAGCAACGCCAAGACAACTGGAGCAGGGCCAAGACCATTGGAGCAATCTTAAGACAACTGGAGCAAGTCAAATACAACTGGAGCAAGGCCAATACCACTGAAGCAAAGCCAAGACAACTGGAGCAATTCCAAGACAACTGGAGCAATGCTAAGGCAACTACAGCAAGCTCAAGACAGCTTGAGCAAGGCCAAGAAAACTGTATCAAGCCCAAGACAACTGGAGCACTTCCACTACTAGTGAAGCAAGCCCAATAATGCTGGAGCAAGCCCAAGACAGCTGGACCAAGGCCAAGACAACTGGAACAAGCCCAAGACAACTGGACCAAGCCCAAAGAAATTGGGGCAAGTTCAAGACAAAGGAAGCAAGTCCAAGACCACTGGAACAAGCAAAAGAGAACTGGTGCAATTCCAAGATAAATGGAGCAAGGTCAACATAGCTGGAGTAAGGCCAAAACAACTGGAGGAAGCCAAAGACAACTGGAGCAAGGCCAAGACAACTGGAGGAATTCCAAGAAAAATGGAGCAAGCCGAAGGCAACTGGAGCAAGCCCAAGACAACTGGAGATAGGCCAAGACAACTGGAGCAAGCCCAAGACAACTAGAACAAGGCCAAGACAACTGTAGCATGCCCAAGACAACAGGAGCAAGGCCAAGACAACTGGATGAGGCTCAAGATAACTGGAGAAGGCCAAGACAACTAGAGCAAGCTCAAGAAAACTGGAGCAATCCCAAGACAATTGGAGCAAGCCCAATACAACTGAATCAAGCCCAAGACAATTGGAGCAAGTCCAAGACATCTGGAGCAAGGCCAAGACAACTAGAGCAAGGCCAAGACAATTGGAACAAGCCCAAGAGAACTGGAGAAAAACCAAGATAACTCGAGCAATTCCAAGACAACTAGAGCAAGGCCAAGACAGCTGGAGCAAGGCCAAACCAACTGGAGCAAAACAAAGACACCTGGAGCAAGACCAAGAAAACTGGACCAAGGCCAAGACAACTGGAGCAAGGCCAAGACAACTAGAGCAAGGCCAGAAGACCTGGAGCAAGCCAAAGACAACTGGAACAAGCCCAAGACAACTGGAGCAAGTCGAAGACAACTGGAGCAAGTCCAAGAAACTGGAGAAAGTCCAAGACAACTGGAGATAGAACAAGAAATCTGGAGCAAGTGCAAGAAAAGTAGAGAGAGCCCAAGAAGACTGGAGCAAGGCCAAGACAACAGGAGCAAAGATAAGAGAAGTGGAGAAAAGCCAACACAACTGGAGCAAGCTCAAGACAACTGGAGAAAGCCCAAGACAACTGGAGCAAGATAAAGTCAGCTAAAGCGATGCCAAAACAACAGGAGCAAGGCCAAGACAACTGGAGAAAGCCTAACACAACAGGAGTAAGCCCAAGATAAATGGAGCAATCCCAAGACAATTGGAGCAGGCCCAAGACCACTGGAGCAACGCCAAGAACACTCGAGCAATGCCAATACAACTGGAGCAAGCCCAAGACAGCTAAAGCAAGCTGAAGACAGTTGGAGCAAGCCTAAGACAACTTGAAAAGGGCGAATACAACTGGAGCAATGGACTTTTGGCACATGTAGTCATGTGGGTATTCTTTAAAGAAAGATTACATGCAGAAATACACTTTTTGATACATTGATTGTCAAGTGTGTGAATTTGGGGTGATTAACCATAACTGAGTTGTTTTACGTACTTACACACACACACACACACACACACACACACACACACACACACACACACACACACACACACACACACACACACACACACACACACACACACACACACACACACACACACACACACACACACACACACACACACACACACACACACACACACACACACACACACACACACACACACACACACACACACACACACACACACACACACACACACACACACACACACACACACACACACGTGTAAGTACACGTACTTACAGGTAGCTCCACGTACTTACACGTAGCTACACATTCTTATACGTACTTCTATGTACTTACACATACTTACACATACTTAGACATATGTACACTCACTTACACGTGCTTGAATGCACTTACATGTACTTTCACGTGTTTACACGTACTTACACATACGTACATGTACTTACACGTACTTACACGTACATACACGTACTTGCACATACATTCACATATTTACATGTACTTACACGTGCCTACAGGCACAAAGACGTACTTGCATGTACTTACACATACTTACACGCATTTACACGTACTCACACGTAATTACATGTACTTACACATACTAACACATACGTTCACATACTTACACCTTCTTACACTTACTTACAGGAACTTACACGTACTTTCACGTGCTTACATGTACAGACATGTACTAACACATACCGACATGTACTTACACGTACTTACACGTACTTTCACGTACTTACACGACCTTACACGTACTGACATTTTCTTGCACATACTTACACGTACTTACACATACTAACACGTACTTACACTTACTTACACGTACTTACACGTTCTTACATGTACTTACATGTACTTGCATGTGCTTCCACGTACTTACATGTACTTAAACATACTTATCCGTACTTATATGTACTTACATGTGCTTAAATACACTCATACATACTTTCATGTACTTACAGGTGCTTACACGAATTTACATGTCCTTACACATACATATGTGTACTTACACGTACTTACACATAATTCCACATACTTACACGTTCTTACACGTACTTACACATACTTACACTTGCTTATGCGTACTTACACGTACTAACACATTCTAATTCAAGCTTACACGTACTTACATGTCCTAACACATACTAACACGTACTTACACAAACTTAAACGTACTCACACATACTTATACATACTTGCAGGTGCTGACACGTGCTCAAATGCACTTGCACAAAGAAAACCATGTGTTAGCACATGTAAGTACATGTAAGTGTGTGAAAAGTACACACTATGCGTACTTACACGTACTTACACGTACCTCCACATACTTACACGTACTTACATGTACTTACACGTACTTATATGTGCTTACACATACTTACACGTACTTACACGTACTAATGCACACTTACATATACTTGTACGTACTTATACGTAATTACACATACCTTCATGTACTGACATGTACTTACACGTGCTTCAATGCCCTTACACATAACTACACAAAAATACACGTACTTATATGTGTTTACATGTACTTACACGTACTTACAAGTACTTATACATACTTACACATACCTACACATACTGACACGTTCTTATAAGAACTTATTCGTATTTACACGTACTTACACGTGCGTTCACATAGTTATACGTACTTACACATGCTTACACATACTGTCACACACTTATACACACTTACACATACTTCCACGTACTTACACATGTGTACATGTACTTACACATACGTACACGTACTCATACATACTTTCACATACTTACACGTACTTACATATAGTCATACCTAGTTACACGTGCTTGTATGTGCTTACACAAACTTACACGTACTTACACATACATACACGTAAATAGATGAACTAACATGTACTTACACGTACTTACACGTACTTTCACGTACTTACATGTACTACATGTAATTTCACGTACTTACATGTACTACACGTACATTCACGTACTTACACGTTTATGCATGATTAAACGCACTTGCACGTACTTAAACATGCTTGCACGTACTTACATGTACTTACACGTACTTACACATATTGACACACATGTACACGTGCTTACACATACTAACATGTACTTATACGTACTTACACATACTTACACGTACTTACACGTTCTTACATGTACATGCATGTATTTGCATGTGCTTCCACGTACTTACATGTACTTACACATATTTATCCATAATTACACATACTTAAACGTACTTACATGTACCTACACGTACTTACACGTACTTACATGTACTTACACATACATACACATACTTATACTTACTTACATGTGCTTACATGTACTTACACGTGCTTAGATGCACTTACACATACTTACACGTACTTCCACGTGTTTACGCGTACTACCACGTAATTATACGTACTTCCACATACTCACACATAAATACACTTACTTCCACGTACTTAAACGTTCTTACACGTAATTACACACACTTACACTTGCGTATGCATACTTACACATACTAACACATACTAATACGAACTTACACGTACTTACATGCACTAATACATACTAACACGTACTTACACATGCTTACACGTACTTACACATACTTACACATACTTACACGTGCTTACACGTGCTTAAATGTACTTGCATTCAGAAAATCACATGTAAGCATGCGTAACTACATGTAAGTACATGAAAAGCATGCACTATGCATACTTACACGTACCTCCACGTACTTACACGTACTTACACGTGCTTACACATACTTACATGTACTTACACATACTTACTTCTACTTACACTTACTTATGCGTACTTATATGTAAATACACATACTTTTATGTACTTATACGTGTTTCAATGCACTTACGCATAATTACACGTACATACACATACTTACATGCATATACATGTACTTACACGTACTTACACATACTTACACGTACTCATACATACTTACACGTACCTACACATACTTCCACATTATTGCACGAACTTACACGTTTGTACACGTATTTACATGTACTTACACGTACGTTCACATAGTCAATACGTACTTACACGTACTTTCACGTGCTTAAATTTGCTTACACATTCTTACATGTGCTTACACGAACTTTCATGTACTTATACATACTTATACATACTTCCACGTACTTACACATGTATACACGTACTTCTACATACATACACATACTTACACACACTTACACTTACTTACACACACAAGTACTTACACGTACTTACACGAACTTGCATATACTTATACCTACTTACACGTGCTTATACGTGCTTACACGTAATTACACATCCTTACTCGTACGTACACCTACATACACGTACTTACACATACTTACATGTACTTTCATGGACTTACATGTACTCACACGTACTTACACGTGCTTACACCTGCTTCAATGCACTTACATGTACTTACACATGCTTACATATACTTACACGTACTTATACATATATACAAATACTTACGTGTGCCTACACATTCTAACACGTACATACGCATACTTACACGCACTTACATGTACTTGCACGTGCTTACATGTACTTACACTTAATTACACATACTTACGTGCACTTACACATACTTACACATACTTACACGTACTTACACATACTTACACATAGTCACAAATACTTACATGTACTTTCAGATGCTTACATGTACTTACACGTGATTACATGCTCTTACACGTACTTATGCATGCTTACACATACTTACACATACGTATATGTACGTACATGTAGGTGTACGTATTGACACGTACTTACACATACTTACACGTACTTGTCCATACTTACATGTACTTACATGTGCTTAAATGCACTTACACGTAATAATATGTACTTACATGTAATTACATGTATTTACACGTAATTACAAGTACATACACGTACTTACACATACTTACACGTTCTTGTACTTTCTAAAATGTAATTACACGGACTTACACAAATGTATACATACCTACACGTACTTACACGTAGTTACACATAATTACACATTCTTACACATACTTACACGTACGTACACATACGTACACGTACTTACATGTACTTATACATGCTTATGCGTACTTTTATATACTTGCACGTACTGAAATGTGCTTACACGTACTTACACATTGTTACATGTGCTTATACGTACTGACACGTGCTTAGAAATACTTACACATACTTACACGCACTTACATGTGTTTACACTTACTTCAACACAATTACACGTACTCATATGTAATTTCACGTACGAACACGCACTTACACGTACTTACATGTGCTTATATGTACTTACACGCACTTACACGTACTTGCACGTACTTACACGTGCTAACACGTACTTACATGTACTTACACATACCTATATGTACTTACACTTACATACATGTACTTACACGTACTTCCACATACTTACACGTACTTGTACAACTTACACATGCTTACACCTACTTACACGTACATATGTGTAGTTACAAATACTTGCACATATTTATACATACTTACACATGATAACACGTACTTACACATAGTTAGATGTACCTACACGTACTTACACACACTTAAACGTAATTAAGCGTGCTTACACGTACATATATGTATTTACATGTACTTACACGTACTTACACATACTTACACATGCTTACATGTACTTATACATGCTTACACATTCTTACACGTACTTACACTTACTTACATGTACTTACACATATGTACATGTTCTTTCACATAATTTCACGTACTTACACGTACTGACAAGTAGTTACATGTACTTACACATTATTACATGCAGTAACATGTGCTTACACATACTTACACACACTTGCACGTACTTACCCATACTCATACATACTTCCACGTACTTACACATGCTTACACATACTTGCATGTACATACTCGTACTTACACGTACTTACACGTACTTACACATGCTTACAAATACTTACACGTACTTACACGTACTTGCACGTGCTTAACACACTTATACATACTTTGGCCGCAACTTTGTGCTCATGCTTCCAAACAACATACCGTCTTATCCAAGAGATGCATATTTTTGAGCTCAATGCTACATTAGGTCACATGCATGGTTTTGACATTGAGTAGTAGAAAGAAAAGGCAAAAACATGGGAACAAGGCCGATGGCTTGTCGAACGAGAAAATTATGGAGTCAACAGAAAAATAGCAAAAGGTCTCTGCAAGCAACCAGGACGCCATACCAGCTGCCGAGTAGCTGCAGATGTGTGGATCACCACCAGACGGTGCTCCGGCTCCAGCTCGGCTCAAGTCAGGCATCTACACTGTTATAGTTTGCATAACAAAAGTGGTTTAGTTTGTGGCAGCAAAGTCTAGATTCCTTCCTGCTTGTATAGAGGTCTTGGTGCTCAGCAAGATAGCATGTACAAAAGAAAGAAAAGTTATCTCTTGATTCATTGTAAAAAGTACAAGGAGCTAGTCTGAACACAGCTATGTACAAAGCACTGAGCTGCCTGGCATCTCAAAAGGGACAAATCCTTGCTAGGCCCTTTAAGGTTGTTGACGCAAGGGGTCTTGGCACTGCCACCATCTTCAAGGCAGTCTAGCCTCCAGGTAGTCAGGCGTCCTCCACCCAAACTGGCACACAAGTTCCAGTCTAACAGGGGTCTTCAGAGAGAGCTCTGGTAGAGTCCTGGCTTAGACACCCGACTAGAGACCTCAGGGGCCAAGAAAATGATGATAACTGAGAAGCTCAATTCTGAAACACTAGAATTGATGAGGTTGTTATGTCATTGAGAGAGAGAGAGAGAGAGAGAGAGAGAGAGATTGATGNACAAGTTCCAGTCTAACAGGGGTCTTCAGAGAGAGCTCTGGTAGATTCCTGGCTTAGACACCCGACTAGAGACCTCAGGGGCCAAGAAAATGATGATAACTGAGAAGCTAAATTCTGAAACACTAGAATTGATGAGGTTGTTATGTCATTGAGAGAGAGAGAGAGAGAGAGAGAGAGAGAGATTGATGCTACCTTCTCCCAGGCTGGCACATAAGTGTCAGGCTTACAGGGGCCTTGGAGGGATCTCCAACAGTCTCTTGTTCAGAGGTCCTCCTTTGCTAAGGCGTGAAGCCTTACACAAATGCAAGGCTTGCAAGGCCTTGCAGATGCTACAATTTCTGAAGAAAGGACTGCAAGAGGAACAAGTGGAAGATGTTGTCAAAATGGAACAGAGCGCTGGACTGGAGAGTGAACTCCACGGATATCTAGAGCTACAAAGATATTGGAAATAATGGAGATATGTCAAAGCCACTGCCTTATATACACGTGACCTTGGCAAGTTGACCACAATTAATGAGAAGCTTCTTCGTGTGTGGTGGCAACAGTCACCTCTTGGCTTTCTACGTATGAAGCTTCCTTACAAAGGAAGCTTCCTCCAACTTTGCCATGTTACTCGGTTCTAGAATCAGCTTTGCTGAAGCTTCCTGATGAAGGAAGCTTCATCCAGCTTCATGGTGAAGTTTCTTCATCAGGTCACTTCCTCAAGAAGCTATCCTCGTCCACCATTGATCTTGCTGCACAGATTGATGTAGATCATAGATCTCCATGCGTCAGAAGCTTGAAGCAAATCTCTCCTCGTAGAGAGGTGATGTGACTGCTGTAGGTATCGTACATTTTGGAGATGATATAGTAAATGATGCTCTCCAATGTTGGATGCACGTAAGCTAGGCAGGATTAGGTAATCATGCCTTGTGTGCCTGTGTAGTATTGTGCAATGCATAGCTCCCTCTCTCCTCGGAAGAGGGCACAAGCATACGCCAACCTTGTGCGCCTGCCTTTCCTCCAAGCTCCTTTCACCCCTTGAGGATTAGCAGACCAGATTAACTTTGGACGTCTTTGGAGGAAATTCTCATCCGAGCCGCAACCGACAATGTTATTGAAAATAGGGTGAAATAGCTGGGTTACCCATAAAAGGCAAAGTCTGACTCTGATCTGCCCGCTAGCGGGAAAAACAATTAATCAAAAGCCCAGTCAAAATCATGCTCGCTTGCAGCATGCGTCGACGGGCGAGCATGAAAAAAAAAACCTGCATGCGGACATCGCTCCCACGCGAGAATTGCGAGGGAGCGATGACCCACACCAAACATAAAAACCTAAATCAAACTGGGGGGTTTGCGTTACAAAGAAAAAAGAAACAAACAAACAAAGCGGTCATCGCTCCCTCACGATCGTGCAAAAACACCCTCCTTTTGTTTTGGATAATTTCTTATAAACTCAAACCTATTCTTTTAACGCAAAAAATGCAATCAACCGCATCATGTATGATTGATCATGTCATGCATCAAACCTATTCTTTTAACGCACAAAATGCAATCATGTCATGCATCAATGCTACATGGCATATGGCGGAAACATGACATTTGTTTTAGCGTTTCTGGGTTCCTAAGGTATTTTCTTTATAACGTTGGCATATGCGTTATTTTATGTACGACATTGTCATGTGTGTTATTTTCTGTGCGACGTTTCCATATGCGTTATTTTTTGTGCGGCATTGTCATATGCGTTATTTTGTGTGCGACATTGCATAACAGCTATATAGTTCCAAAAACTGGGTAAATCGTGACCAAACCCCATCCGTAAAACATTTTGGAGACCTACGATTGAAGAACCAACTGTGCCATGATGAAAGTTTTAATCACTCCAGTTATTGCACAAGCTAACATGAACAAGTATGGACATGACCGAGTGGTGTTAGTGAGTTATACGAGATAGACAGGGACAAGTCATATCACAATACCGAGGATAATGGATGCAACATTGACTCACTGTTGTTGTCAGTGCTATGTCTCTTCTACTCAGCTCAGCAAAAAGTTTCTCGCTGCTATGATACCATGAGAAGATGTTTCAAAGCTTCCTAGTTCTCTTGTTGCTAACGTGGACTCGAAGTCCAATGAGTTGATGCACTAGCATACAAGAAAGGTGCAACAACATCAAGGATTTTGCTAGGGGAGATGTGCATAGTCTCATACACATCAATAGTTTTAACGTGCAAAAATAGATGAAAACTGATACGCTCACAGTACAAGTGGCTGTCTTTACGAACATCGGGTGACGTAGCACGATCAGTTTTTCATAGAACCCGGCCAAAAACCACTGTTCTGGCCGTACCTTTGTACAGAGGCATTTGAATGCAGAAGCCATTGGCTGCACACATGCATGGGTCTGGCATCAACCGGTTGCCACACAATGCAAAAAAATACAAATAGGGTCCAAAGCCAATCCATTGACAAAACTCCTGATTCTACAGAAGAAGGGTGGCGTTCTGAAGCAAATCTGTGGGACGAGTAACAGCTGCCCCGCAAATAGTGATGGGTGAATCACCACCTGAAGGTAATCGCATTATGGAATTGCACGTGCATGGACATGATTGAGTGTTACATTCACTTGTGTGTACACAGAAGAATGACTCACATCACAACAAAAACAAGGATTTAACAAGGAAAGACGTGCAAAGGCTTATAAGCTCAATAGCTTCAATGAACAGAGAAAAATTTGACAACTCTCGAGCTCACCACATAAATATGAGCTGCGGCGCACGGCGGGTGACGTACATGGCAAGGTCAAAAGAGAGAAACTGCTAGGAAGCTTCCTATCCTTGCTGCTGCTGACGTGGCGACACTGTCCAATCAGCTGGCGCACTAGCAAGCAAGCAGGTGCAAGAAACAGCAAGGGTTAGGCTAGGGAGATGTGCAAAGTATCATAGGCACCAATAGCTTACAAATGCAGAGAGGAATGAAAACTGACAAGCACATATCATACATACCTGTTGCGGCGTACTACGGGTGACGCACGCAACAAAGTCAGTTTGTCCTAAAACAGGTCCAAAGCCACTGTTTTGGCCATAACTCCATGCACAAGCATCTAAACGCAACACCGTCTGAACCTAGAGATGCAAATTCTTGAGCCAGATGCTACGACTGGTCATACACACAAGTCCGGTATTGATGAGTGGACAGACAATACAAAACATGCAAATTGGGCTCAACAGCCAGTCCACCGAGAAAACTCTAGCAACTGCAGAAAAAACTGTAGATCATCCCAACAAGCGCCCAGGACGTCGTGGAAACTGTCTAGCACCTGTAGCCACCATGCGTTGGTGCTTTGGCACCAGCTGGGTCCGCATCAGGGATCTGCACGAGCATGGACACGGTCGAGTGGTCACAATAAACTGTACAAACAGATGGGACGGCTCACATCACAACACTCCCCCGTGACCCGATGGTACGCATGTCCATACACGTGCAGAACTGATACAAGTGCGCAACAAGATGCTCAACGGTCCATGCCCAGACAACCCACTCTCGGCCATTCTGAGGCTAGGGGCGAAGTCCGATTGAATGAATGGCCACCATGAGCTTTCCACGGGCTGGTGCCTTGGTCAGGAAGTTAGCGCGTTGCATGTCGGTGCCGACCCAGATGACGCACAAATTGATGCTCAACTGCAATGTGCTTTGTGCGTGCATGAAACACACCAGATTTATCTGCAATGGCAAGAGAACTTTGGTTGTCACAGCATAGAACAATGCAAGGCATGGACTGTCGCAACTCACGAAACAGATGTTGTAACCACACCACCTTATCAACCCCAGCCCCTAATGCAACATACTTAGCCTCCAATGAGCTACCTGCAATAGAACCCTACTTGCCGTTACGACATGACACAACGGTGCCACCCAGCAGGAACACGTAGCCTATCCAACTATGCCCATCAGGGATCCATGCCCATTCACTGTTTGTGTAGCCGTCAACTACCATAAAACATCACCGTCGAAAGTAGAGTCCGAGGTACGGCATAGAAACCATGTACCATACCACTCACACAGTCGCATGAAAGGCTCTTGCCCGAGGACACTGGGAGAATTGTGCAAGGAGGATGACGGCAAAGGCAATGTCGGGTTGTGTCATAGTGGCCAAGTACATTAGAGAGCCAATGAAGCACAAGTACAGGGTCACGTCCATTGTCTCCCTCAACTCTGCTGGATCATCCACCTTTAGAGCATCCTACCCGTCAGGTGTGATGGAGATGGTGGCTATGGGAACTGCACCAAGGAGGTCAGCAAAGCGCTCCCTCACAACGTAAGCATAACATGCCTAATGCAACAAGAGTGTTTGCCGCTGATGATCACGTACAATCTCCATCCCGAGAAACACAGTTGTAGGACCAAGATCCTTCATCCTATAGGCATTCTGAAGGACTACCTTGGCCTCCTTCACAGCCTCCATTGAAGGAGACACAATCAGGAGGTCATCCACATAGAACACGATGGCAGTGAAGCTCTAAGCGGTTTGTCTAAGAAAGAGAGACGGATCAGCGTCACTCTGCACGTACCCGACACATATGAGTGTGCCAGTGATCTCTAGATTCCAGCACCGATGTGATTGTTTCCATCCATACAAGGCCTTTCATAAGTGCAAGACCTTGTCACCGACCTCAAAGCCTGGTGGCTGGATGATGTAGATCTCCTCCTCTAGATTGCCACGGAGGAACTCATTATTCACATCCATCTCGTGTAGCTCCCAGTCATGGTGAGAAGCAACCCCGAACAGGGCGTGCGCGGAAGTCATACGACCAACGGGTACAAACGTGTTAGTGAAATCCACACCCTCAATCTTTAAGGATCCCTTGGCTGTCAAGCGGGCCTTCTAGCGATCGAGTGTGCCATCAGGCTTTACCTTCATGCAAAATACCCAATTGGTATGTACAACCTTCCGCCCAGGCGGGAGGTCAACAAGCTCATAGACACCGTGCTCACGGATGGCTCTCAGCTCATCCCCACAAACAGTACGCCACTACTCTGCATCGTAAGCCGAGACTAACTTCTTTAACGTGCCTGGATCAGGGGTTGTTGAGGGAGAACTCTAGGTGGCCAAAATGCATGCCTCCAAACTTGGTCTGACCACAACCAAATCAGTTGTAGCATTGCATGAAATCAAAGACTCAGGGGAGATAAACTTGTGGCCGACAGGATATGCTGGATGCACCACGATGTAGTCTGCCTGGACACTCATGCCAAGGGCCTTCGTACGAGGTTTGCCAATCTGAATACTATGAGTCGAGCGACTAGGTGCTGAGTCACCAGTCCGCTAAGCTCTAGAGGCCAGTGTTTGGAGACAACCACCGGCATCACAAGAGTAGCCCAAAGCTGAGGTGTTCTCCTCAGGCTGCGGAGAAGGCTGCTGGGCCGTAGCCGTAGGGAAAACAGGTGCATGCACGAGAGTCGGTATTACTTGAGAGTCTGTCACTGGCGCGGGATCAGGTATGCCAGAGGGGATTGACATTGGCACAAGATCAGGTATGCTAGAGGGGACTGACGCTCGTACTGGAGCAGGTGTGCCAGAGGGGACTGACGCTCGTACGGGGGTAGGTGTGCCACAGGGGATCGGCAGCTGCACAGGATCAAGTGTGTCAGAGGGGACCAACACTGGCACACCAGGATCAGGTGTGCCAGAGAGTTCTGACACTGGCACAGGGTCAGGTGTGTCAAAGGGGACTGATGAGGCTACCAGACCCCCAGCCAGGATGGCCGGATCGTCAGCAGCCGGAGACCATACCACAGGTGAGGAGGCCCGGACGGACCCGTCCGCGGGACTTGACTCCCCCATGCGTCGGGAAGCCATACAGATAGGAACGTTGTCGGCGGCCAGTGGCAGAACGCTGGACACGATAGGTGAGAGCCTCAAAGAAGAGAGCATCTCAAGACTCGACAATACGATGGCGAGCAAGATCCCAAAAGCACCAGGCCTTGATCGTGGAGAGATGTCGAGCAAGGTGCACATGCGATCCCGAGGTGAGACCTTGGACCCCTACTGGTCCTCGGTGTACCAGACGTAGGCGATGGACCCCCAAAGATGAGCGAGATGGAGATCGGCATGATGACTAAACCACAACTCGTACGACATGACATGGTCCGGAATCAGACCATGTGGCAAGCGGTTCCAGACCCACGTCGTGTAAGAGAAGCCCTCAACGGCAAAGGACTCTGGGAGACTGAACTCAGACCACATATCACAAACCGTATCCTCCATGGTGCGGTTCCAACGCTCAGACACACCAATCTGCTGTAGTGTAGCAGGGGCGGAGAGCTGGTGAAAAAAATCGAGCTCAATAAACTAGGTATCCATCTCGCCTAAGAACGCGCCACCACGATCCGAGTAGAACGTGTGTAGGGTGTGACAAGACTGACGCTTAGCCATCACAAGCCACAAGCGGACCGCCAGCGTGGCATCGCTCTCATGGCGGAGGCTGTAGACCCACCGCATCTGGGTAAATTAATTGATCAGGGTGAGAACATATCGACCCTGATCGGAGAGGGACTTGACTAGGAGAGGATTGAGAAGGTCTGAGTGGACGAACTCTAGTGGACATAGTGCCTGGGAGGAGTTACGATAAGAGTAGCGATGCATCTTACCTTGGGCGTAAAAAAGAAAATTGGTCTTGGGTGGCCTCTCAAAGGAAGCAGTGCCAAGACCGAGGGTTGGCCAAGCTCGAATGAGCTTGGACACAGTGTCTGAGCAGAGGTAATGCAACAAGACAAATGATAGAAGTCATAAACAATGGAGGCACAAAGCACGATGGCATGTGTGTCAAGAGTAGTCACTGTGGCAGAGTCAGCAAAGTGCTCAACAATGAGACCCATCCTGAGGCATGTGCAAACAGAGAGCAGGCTGAGCTTAAGGGCAGGGACAAAGAGCACATTCAAAATGTACAAGGGACCAGATGGACCATCAAACTGCACATTCCCAACTCCCATAACAGGCAAAAACTGTTCGAACCGACCAAACAGATGCAACGGGACCAAGCTCAACAAAATCACTACAACAACAGGTCATGTGTAGCATCGGTAGCACCAACGTCAATGATCCAGGTGCCATTTGGCTCACGATCAATCATCGACACTGAACAACATGCCAAAAAACACTCTGCCTATGCTGGACATGTAGCAGGAGACTCATGACAACGACGAGCAGCACGGATTTGTGACTGGTCAATGTAGTCGATACTAATAGGTCTATCCTCATCACAAGCCAACTGAGCTCTCCCACAAGCATCGTCACGGGCAATAGACACAATAAGACAAGCTGGGACCACTTGGTTGTGACAACACACTCGCACCTCCTTCATTGCTAAGCGCAAGCAGCTAACGAATCTCCTTGATCGTACAATCTCGAGTGTCCATCACCGTTGCCGCCCCTTGTGAAACAGATGTGTCTGCTACAGTCATGGCCCTATCCATGTGTCACTCGAGAAAATCTACTACGCGTGTGCCGCCTGAAGGACGTGCATGATCCAAGGCCAATCAAGGGGCTGCTCATACTCTGTGTAGCGGTGAGCGCCTCCACAGTTGTAGCAGTGGACAGAACGTCCACTGCCACTACTCACCGAATTCTGCTGCTACTGCTGCTGCTATCCCTTCCCGCATCGCTTTTTCACCTTCTTCCCCTATGTGACTGTTGGAACACTCTGATTGTGGCCGCTCTGGGTAGAGAAGGAGGAGGAAAGGGCGGAGGTGGGACTGGTGAACTAGGACAAAGGCGTAGGAGGAGTCGCAGTCACCGCTAGAACAAGTGGACTCTGCTGATGGGCCATAGCAGCCTCATGAGCCGGTTTGACCTGGAGGAAGTAGCCATGAGTCCAAGGAAGCAGCTTGAGTGACTCCGAAAGTTTAGCAAGGGCCACACGACCAAAGCCCGTAAAAGAGCGTCATGTGGTCCAAGTATGCCCCCATCATGATGATATCGAGTGCCCACAGCTACGTCCCGCCACCGGTCCCAAGGTGCATGTAAAGGCGCATCGCGTGCCTCCAGTAGTCAGCTCCAAGCTCCTTGGGACCCTTATGGAGGGTATGAAACTCATGCAGTCGGGCCTCCCTCATGGCATGGGTCTCCGTAGGGAGAAGTGACAAGACCAGCTTCTAGCCCTGGCACACATCTCCTCCAGTCCCGGTCCTGATCACACCGAGGAAGGGGCGGAAGTCAACCACAATCTCTCGCGGCATGGCATAGAGCAGACCGTGCATTGCTCTTGCTGCTGTCTGATCATGGTGAGCGTCGCGGGTCTGGTACTAGCTGTGGTAGTAAAGCTAGTCGTCCTCATAATCGGCCCATACCTGAAACAAGGTCTCCCAGTAATCAAAGTCCTCGTCGCTATCGTAACGTGTTGGAGGTGTCTCAAAGTCCTTCGGTCGCCGCTCCATGGGGAGGGCAACCTCAGGCTAGGTAGATGGTGCACGAGGTATAGGGAGACCATCAGTGAGAGAAACACTACCAAAAGTGAATGGTGCTGAAGGACGTGCCTGATCCGGACAGGGACAAGGTGGCAGAGTGAGAGGCTGTGACCCCAAACGAAGCTCACAAATGCGCTCCTCAAGCACAAAAATCTCGTCCTCGCATGCGTCATCCTCTATCTCCTCCTCATCTCGGGTATCAACCTGTGATTAGGGGTACTCAGGTTGTGGCGCTGTGTAAGACGTAGACGACTGAACGGATGGTGCAGCACCAATAGATCCTCCTAGTCGTTGCTATGAGGCCCCCGAACGACCCCGCGGTAACTCCATGATCTCCTAGAACACATCGGTCTGTCACTACTGTTGTCAGCAAATCTCATCTTGCGACAAAGCTGGTCGATCGTGAGTGACTGCGACCGTGGAATCATGATGCCCAAAAAAGAGGAAGAGGAGGGGTATCCTAGTCCTTTGCCCTTGTCACACACAGGCGCCATCGTGGTGTTCAATATGGGGCCAAACCTCAAAAATCCTTCAAACAGATAACCAACATTGTTCCTCGGGGAATTAAAAAGTTAGATGAATTGATGATTTCACCTCGAAATTGCTGACATCAGCACAACTGAGTAAGACATCAGCATTTTTCACGCCAGCCAAAAAAAACGCTAGCTCTTTCACCATGGCGTATTTTTCACCAACTTGTTTTTTTGTTTCATACAGACTGTGACTGCACAGTCACAGTCCGTGTCTCAGCTGCGCAAGGGCTATGGTGCTAGTGCCCAGTGCTGCACAGTTTCTCTGCAACTGTGTGGCAGTGTTGCATAGTAGCACTGCTACGCAATCCCGATCCTGCTGCTATGGTGGGTCTACTACTACTGTAGCCGCCGGCACTGCTACTCAGTTGTTGTAGCGGCTACCCCTGCTGCGGTGCTCCTATTGTTGCTATTGTTGTTGTCGCTAAAGCACTTGCAATGCTGATGTTGCACTGTTGTTGCTTCTATTGCTACTTCTTCTGTGCTACTCGCGGCTTCTTATGCCGCCGCTGTTGCAAGCTGCTGCCGCCACTGCACGCTGCCGGTGCTCGTAGCCGCCGCCACGAGCAGCTGCCATAAAGTGCTTCCCCTTTTCTTTGTGTACAAGTTGGTAGCTACAACTTCTACTTCCACCCGGTGCTACTGCTGCCGCTCGGCATGGCTGCAAGAGCCCTTCATTATCGCAGCTCCTCTTGCTACGGCAGTGGCGATTGTGTGGTGACGTCACTGCTGCTAACGTCGGCTGCAACAGGTCCCAGGATACGGCGGCGGTGGTGACTTTCATAGATGCTGCTGCTGTTGCGTCTCTGCAGTGCAATTCAGCTGAGAGGTATCGTTGCTCTGATACCAAAAGAAACTACTACGATACTTCCTAGCCTTGCTGCTCTTGATGTGGCCAGACTGTCCAGGCAACTAGCGCACTAGCGAGCAAGCACGTGCAAGAAGCAGCAAGGATTAGGCCAGGGAGACGCGCAACGTATCATAAGCTTCAATAGCTGAGAAATGCAGAGAGGAATGACAAGTGACAAGCACACAGCATTCATACATGTTGCGGCGTAGTGCAAGTGATGCACGTGGCAGTGTCAGTTTGTCTTAAACCTGGTCCAAAACCATAGTTTTAGCCGTAACCCAATGCAGAGGCATCCAAACGCAACACCGTTTTAACCTAGAGATGCAAAATCTCAAGTCGTACGCTGCAACTGGTCACACGTACAAGTCTGGCATCGATCAGTGTGTTCGTTTTTGCACATCCTCATTGTGCTCTGTTGTGTCCTCTTGGCTTGTGTACATCGCTGTGCAGATGACTGACGGCGAGACTCGGCGCTGCTGGAGTGTCGTCCGGTGGAGCCGACACACGATGAGGCCTCCTCTCTTCGACTACGTGCTCTGCTCCATCGGCAGGCCTCCTCCGCGGTCAGGCCACCGGCGGTCACTACCACCACAGATGCTGTCTCCATGCATCAGGCGCTGGATCTGACTGTACCATTGCGTCTGCAACGTCATGCTCTGCCTAGGGTCCATGTCTCATGTTGTGTGTCATTGTTTAGCATCATGGACCATCATAGCTACTGCCTGGGTTCGGGCAGCCATAACTCTTTGCTGATGTTTTTCTAGCTGTTTCTGACCACACGATTGCGTTTGCAGCGTTGGTATTATGGTATGGTCCAGCTTTCAGGCAAAACGGACAACGCCCGGGCTTTGGGCTGTAGGTCGTCTGGCAGGGCTCACCGAGAAAACCCTGCCTGCCAGAAAACAGGTCTAAGTCTATTTTCTGATTGGCTGGTTAGCTGCGTAACAAGCTCTACAGAGCTGGGGGGGAGCTAGAACTTGGAGGGGTCTCCCATTGTTGCTCATTCTTCATTCCTAATCAGTCATTTTCAGTTGTCAGCTGCTTTCTGGCGCTAACACTGGCGTGCGCGTTTGTGAGTGACAAACCCAGAGCTTCCAGACTCTAGAGCAGTAGACTAAGGGGGCAGTAGACTTAAGCAACAAGCGTGGAAGCCAGCACGCTGTATCAATAGTGCTGCTGCCCCAACCTGTTGCCTACCTTTTCCATTCTGGTATTAGAGCCAGAGCGTAGTAGTAGCATCAGAAGACTAGCGTATAGGTGCGAGAGAACACCGGTGGACCCCCATATGCGCCAGTGCAGGGGAAATGCTGCCGGATTTTTTCCGGCAGCATTGACCCACCTGGTGGCCGCGTTAGATTTTTTTCCCACGGCAGCAGGGCAAGGTGATATGCTGTCCAATTTTTCCTTCAGCACTGACCCACACGCGTGACGCGAGGAGGTGAGCGGCAGGCTACGTCCAACTCCTGCGGGCGAAGACGCACGCGGCAACGTCACCCAGCTGCAGCGACTAGCACCAGTGAGCAGCAACAGCAGCGGCAGAAAACGGCAGTGAGCAGTGGCAACAGCAGCCAGCAGCACCTGCGTGCAGCAGCAGCAGCCGGCAGCAGCAGTAGCTTGTAGTAGCTTGTAGCAGCAGCAGCCCGTAGCAGCAAGCAACAGCAGTGGCCAGCAGTAGCATCTTGCAGTAGCAGCAGTAGCGGCAGCGAGCAGCAGCAGCAGCCGTAGCAGTGAGCAGCAGTAGCAGCAAGCTGTAGTAGCCGTAGTAGCAAGCAGCAGCAAGCAGCAATAGCAACCGGCTGCAACAGCAGCAGCAGCAAGCAGCAGCCGGCAGCAGCCAGCAGCAGCTGTTGCTGCTCGCAGCACTCAGCTCGCCGAGAGCAGCGGGTTGCAAGCAGGGAGCCCACTGCTCGCAGTGAGCAGCGGACTGCTGGCAGCAAGCAGCAAGCTTGCTGCATATAGCCCGCTGCCCACAGCGAGCAGAAAAGCTCGCTGTGACAGACAAAAGGAGAAAAAAAGGAGAAAAAAAAATCCCCTACCCCAGCAGCGGCAACCATAGCTGCTACAGCAATCACAGCAGCCACAACAGCACGTAGCAACAGTAGCAGCAGCAGCAGTTGGTGATGCAACAGTAGCCGTAGTAGCAGCAACAGTAGCAACAGCAGCTGTAGCAGCACCAGCTGTAGCAGTAGCAGTTGTAGCAGCAGCAGCCGTAGTAGCAGTAGCGACAACGGTACTGAAGCGACATCAGCAATACTAGCCGCTGCAACCGCACAACAGCAGCCCCAACAATACCCGCTGTTGACGTCAGCATCCCTCTGCTGACATCACTGCTAACACCACCAACAAAAAAAGGGAGTAGGGGTGGTCAAAGAAACTCTATAGAAGCAGCCCTACAGATAACACGGCAACAACTACTGAAGTTAGCTGTCCTAGGCTGACTTCCCTCCCAACATGAGCAGGACACAAAAAACTTGAATAAAAATAAAGAGAGGGGGCACCAAAACACACCATGGCTAATAGCCCCGATGGGGAGGGATCCTCCTCCGCTGTGGGTACCCCAAGTCCCCCTTTCTTGTAGTTGCTACAGCAGCAGCAGCAGTAGCAGCAGCAACAGCAGCTATAGGAGCAGTAGCAGTAGCAACAGTAGCGGCACCAGCAGCAACGGCAAGAGTAGCAAGAGCAGCCCACAGGCATCCTCGCTGGCACCCCTGACCCCCTGGTTTTCATTTAGCAATAGCTCGCCGGCTTGACGCAAGAGCTTGCAGCACTACAACCATGGGCCTCGCAGATTCCCACCACTGCCCCACTGCCGTTCATTTCTCCTAGGCACGCCAGTCCCGCTATGTCCACTGCCACGCATTACTTGTTGCAGCAACAGACTTAGTGCTAGCGGCAGAAAGTGACCTCCGTCCTTGGCCCCACTGTGGGCGCCGGTCGCAGGCAAAAGGACTTTGAGACGCTGCCCCTGCCACTTAAGGTCGGTGAGCAGTTCCGGAGTTGGGAGCTTAGCTTCCGCATCTGGGCACGGGGTGAAGGCTTGTGGGCCTATTACACTCTTCCGTGCGACTCCACTTAGGCCGACAAGCTATATGACGCTAGTCGTGCCGTACGTGCCCTCGTCCCCATCGCTCCTCCGGCTTCCCGCCTAGTCCTAGAGCTCTTTCTCGATGACTTCACCGCTGGAGGTACCCTAGACCCTGCAGCCGCGTGGCATGTCCTCACCCGTCCCCATCGCCTATCTAGCAAGGCTGAGACCAGCTGTCTACTATGGGATTTCATCTCCCTCCACATGGGGGAGACCGAGACAGTCACCACTTACTGGCAGCAGGCTGAGGACATCCTCCGTCGCCTAGGCAAATCTGCTCCACCCCCTCTAGCCGCGCTCCTCACCATCAAGCACGGTGCCACCGACGCGTACGCGGACGTCTTCATGTACTACTCCCAGGATATCCTCTCCACCATGGAGGCCCAGGGCACCCTCATGCCCTGGGCATACGAGCTCTTCCTCAGGATTGAGGAACCTCGTTTGGAGTCCTGCCTCCAGCGCACAGATGCCCTTGCCTCCCCGGCCGTTGCATCAGTGGCCGTCACTTCCCCCCAGCAGCTACCTCCCCTAGCTCCTCATCCCCGGGGAAGAAGAAGAAACGAAGCAAGAAGGGCAAGGGTCAGCAGTAGTAGCAACAGCAATCGTCGACTGGGCCCAGCGGTGGTGGCTCGGTCTGCCACAACTGTGGCCAGTCAGGGCACGGCTGGTACACGTGCCCGCTACCGATGAACGAGGCGTGAGTCATCACCACCATGCATCGCCCGCAAGAGCGCCATCTCGCCTCTTCCGCCATAGCTATCGCCGCCCCTCACACCTTGACCGCGTCTAGCAACTCCACTCCTCCGACCGCCACACCGGTCCCGCGGACGCCAGCCCCACAGCAACATCATTCACAGCCGTCGTCGCCTCCGTTCCCTTTACCGTGGCAGTCCTCGTCCTATCCGGGCTCAGGTGCTATCACTCAGCACTCACTCTACACAATCGGGCCGTCCACGCGTGAGCGTCAGCTGGAGCAATTCTTGCACTCCAGCTCGGCTTGCCTCACCCTCCCCCCAGGGAAGTGCGAGTTGCGTCACCTCCTGCTCGTCCCCCTCACCCTCCGCGACTAAGATTGAGCTGCGGTCATGTCCTGCTTCTTTGTTTGTCTCGCCGTCTTCCGTGATCTCCTCGGCCCCCCTTCGTGACAACCTCGTGTGGCTTGATGATTGGCAGTCTCGGTTTGTGCCCCCTTCCACCGCATCTGCGTCTCTAGCTTGCTGCCATGTGTCTGTCAGTGATCTAGCGACTCCGGTGGAGGACCCTGCCGAGGCCTAGATCATCCACTCCAAAGCCACGCATCACATGACGGCCTCTTGTGAGGCCTTCAGTATGATTGGTCCTGTTGGCGATGTCTCTGGTGTCCGGACGGGCTCCGGACAGGTGTTACCTGTCCGCGGCGTCGGCGTCGTTCGTTTCCATGGTCCTGCGGTGATGTCGTCGTGACTGATTTCTTCTTCGTCCCCGGTCTTGAGCTCAGCCTCCTTTCCATTACTGCCCTTTACCACATGAGCATGGACGTTGTGCACTCGCGTGGTGTTGGCACTGTGTCATTGCGTCCGTCTGGTCTTGTCGTTCTTCACGCCACCGCCCGTGGCAACCTGTGGCATGTCCCTTGCCTATCCTCCTCTCCTTTCGTCCCCTCCCCGTGGGCCGCCACAGGCCATGTGTTTTTCACCAACACGCTCTCTCCGGAGCACACCCGCCTCCAGCAGCGCCGCCTTTGCCACGTCCACTCTCTTGCCATCGATAGCATGCTCCGCATCCAACCGGCCAAGGGCCTCGGCCCAGACACTTTCCCTTCGCCATGCCCCACGGAGTGCATTGTTTGCGCTCAGAGCAAGATGCACTGGTCCACATACCCTCAGTCTTTCTCCCATGCGTCCACCCCTCTAGACTTGGTCCATTCCGATGTCATGGGTCCCCTCCCTACCAAGTCAATCGGCAAGCGTGGCCGATATGTCCTCACCCTCACTGACGACTACTCTCACTACCGCTGGATCTTCTGCCTTTGGCAGAAAACCGATGCCGCCCACACCATTCGGGACTGGCTTGTCCTTGTGGAGCGCAAGTGTGGTCGCTGTCTTTGCCGCTTTTGCTCCGATCGCGATGGTGGGTACATGGGCGAGACCACAACGTTTCTCGCTACCCACGGTGTCCACCACGAGACGTCAGCACCCTACACACCCGCTCAGAACTGCGTCTCCAAGTGGTGGAACCGCACTATGGCCAACGCCATCTGCACCATGCGGGTTGAGTCTGGTCTCTCCGATGGCTTCTACTTTGAAGCCATGGCTTACATGACATGGGTCTGGAACTGGATCCCCCACGGGCCTCTTCCCCGCTAGTGCACGTCGTACCAGCATTGGTGCGGTCAACGGGCTGACCTCCACCCGGCTCGCGTCTAGGGCTTCGTGGCCATCGTGTGGCTGCCTGCCCCGTAGCAGGGCGGCAAACTCACACCCCATGGTCGTCCTTGTACCTTTCTCGGCGTCTCTCGTCAATCAAAGGCCTGCTGCTTTTGGGATCCGCCCCGGCACTGCATCGTCGAGTCCCGCGATGCCCTCTTCTTTGAGGAGCTGTTTCCATGCGATCTTATTTGCCCCGGCTCATCCGTGTCCCTCCCGTCGCGTGGGGGAGTGGTGAGTCCTTCCTCCTTCCTGCCACTTCCGGGTGGCACATCACTTCGTCCCTCTGAGCTGGTAACCCAAGTCGTGTCTGCTAGCCCCTCCGGGCCAGCAGCCCCAGTCGCGCCTGCTGACCCCTCTGAGCCAGCAGCCGCAGTTGCGCCCGCTGACCTCTCGAGGCTGGCAGCCCCAGTCAAGTTCGATGGCCCCTCCTTGCCAGCAGCCCCAGTCAAGCCCGCAGCCCCCTCCGAGCCAATAGCCCCACTCGCGCGCATCCGACCTGGATCTCGAGATGCACACATTCTCTCAGTCTGCTCCATATCACACCCGGAGGACCCAGCCACCCTATGTGAGGCTCGAGCCTCTCCTAAAGCCGTACATTAGGATGCTGCCTACGCCGACAAGCTCGCTGCTACCTGGCAGCACCACGTGTATGACCTCGTCAACCTCCCTCCAGGTCAGAAGGCCATCGGTGCCAAGTGGGTCTTCCGCCGGACGGGTCCTTGGACAAGTACAAGGCCCGCCTCACAGCGAATTGGTTTGCTCATGTCCCCGGGATGACTACAACCACATCTTTGCCATAGTTGGTCGATTCTCCACTAGCCGGGCGCTCTTCAGCCTGGTTGCCCAGCATGGGTGGGAACTACATCATATGGACGTGAGTAACGCCTTCCTCCATGGATCGCTGGAGGGTGAGGAGCTCTACATAGTGTAGCCTCCAGGCTTCAATGATAGCACTGAGAGATTCTGGCGTTTGCGGAAGGCCCTCTATGGTCTGAAGTAGTCGCCTTGGTGCTGGAACCAAGAAATCAGCAACACGCTCCTCCGTAGTGGCCTCCTGTGCAGCACTGCTGACCACGCACTGTTCATCAGCCCACAAGGCCAGACCTTCGCCGCTGTTCTAGTCTACGTCGACGATCTACTCATTGCACCGCCAGACATGGCTGCCATCCAGTGTGTCAAGGGCCTGCTGCACACCGCCTACCAGATGAAGGGTCTCGAGTCTGCCCGAGTCTTCCTGGATATGGAGCTCGAGCATGATCGCTCCCAGCGTATCTTGCACGTCCACCAGGCTGCCTATGTGCAGACCCCGTCCACTCACTTTGATGAGGAATTGTCCCTCCTGTTGAGCGCATCTTCACCCATGTCACCTGATGGTCAAGTGAAGCTCAAGATTCCTGACCCAGCCGTTGTGGAAGAGCCAGTTGATGTGATCAAAAATCTGGGAGTAATCGGGTCACTGATGTGTTCCTGGCGACAACGTCGCGCCCGGACATTGCGTTCTTTGTCAATCTCCTGGCTCAGTTTTCTCAGGAGCCGCATCACCTCCACTTCGAGGTCGTGATCCGAGTATTGCGTTATGTCGTCTCAACTCCTCG
Source organism: Penium margaritaceum (assembly GCA_023375785.1). NCBI lineage: Eukaryota > Viridiplantae > Streptophyta > Zygnematophyceae > Desmidiales > Peniaceae > Penium > Penium margaritaceum. The sequence continues at coordinate 146,709 of SZWC01002284.1, forward strand.
GTGAGGTCTCATGTTTTGCCGAAAGTCGGTAGTAGTCACGGTGGACTACATCGACAGTGACTGGGCCAGCAGTCTGGACGGCAAGAGTCACCCAGGCTGGATCTTTCTCATCGACGGCACGGCTGTGTCCTGGAGCAATGGTAAGCAGGGGTGCATTGCACGTAGTACTGCTGAGGCTAAGTATGTGGCCCTTGGCTCAGGCATGTGTGAGAGTGTGTGGTTGCGTCGTCTGTTGTCCGAGTTGCGTCAGCCAATCACATCCATCACGTTGCACTGTGACAATGAGAGTGCCATGGCCATCGCCGACAATGACGACGTGCATCACACACTCAAAAAGCACATCAACGTTAAGTATCACTATGTGCATTTATTGTTGCATGACGGCATCATCAGCATTGTGTGGGTTGAGACAGCACGGCAGCTCGTTGACTTCTTGACCAAGGCCCTAAAGCACTATTCCTTCAAGAAGGCTCTGAGTTCGGTTGGTGTGCATCTGTGAGTTGCACTCTTTGTCCCTGCCTGCGCCTCTGCATGCCCTGGGGGAGTCTAACTCTTGACTGTGTCTGTGCCCGTCCATGTGCACTACGCCTATGACTCATGGGGGAGTGTTGGTTTATGCGCATCCTCATTGTGATTTTTCTAGTCTTCCCGGCTTGTGTACATCAGCGTGCAGATGACTGACGGCAAGACTCAATGATGCTGGAGTGTTGTCCTATGGAGCCAACACACGCTGAGGCCTACTCGCAGTTCACTGGAGCCTCCTCTCTCCCGCGACGTGCTCAGATCCATCGGCAGACCTCCTTGGCGGTCGGGCCGCCGGCGGTCTCTGCCACCGCAGATGCTGTCTGCATGCGTCAGGCACTGGATCTGACTATACCATTGCGTCTGCAGCGTCATGCTCTGCCCAGGGCCCATGTCTCATGTTGCGTGTCACTGTTTAGCATCATGGACCATCATAGGCACTGCCTGGGTTCGGGCAGCCGTAACTCTTTGCTGCTATTTTTCTAGCTGTTTCTGACCGCACAACTGCGTTTGCAGCGTTGGTATTATGGTATGGTCCAGTTTTCAGGCAAAACGGACAACGCCCGGGTTTTGGGCTGTCGGCCGTCTGGCAGGGCTCACAGAGAAAACCCTGCCTGCCAGAAAATAGGTCCAAGTCTATTTTCTGATTGGCTAGTTAACTAAGTAACAAGCACTACAGAGCTTGGGGAGGAGCTAGAACTTGGAAGGGTCTCCCATGGTTGCTCATTCTTTATTCCTAATCAGTCACTTTCAGTTTTCAGCTGTTTTGGAGGGGTCTTAAACCCGGTCCAAAACCACAGTTTTGGTCGTAACTCCATGCAGAGGCATCCAAACGCAACATGGTCTGAAACTAGAGATGCAAAATCTCAAGCCGTACGCTGCAATTGGTCACACGCACAAGTCTGGCATGGATTAGTGGACTGAAAATACAAAACATGCAAATCGGGCTCGAGAGCCGGTCCACCGAGAAAAATCTAGCAACTGTATTCGAACTACAAAGGATCTCAGCAAGCACCCGGGACGTCGTGGCTGTTGTGATTTGTGACGTTCTTGTCGACATGTACAGTTTACTGTGACTACTCAGCCGTGTCCATGCTTGTGCAGATCCCTGATGCGGACCCAGGTGGCACCGGGGCGTCGTCTGGTGGTGGACTGCTTGCTCGGAGCTCATCGACGGTCGCCCCAGAGTCCTAGATGCTATCTGGGATCTTCTTTAGTTTTTCTGTAGCTTGTAGGATTTTATCGGTGGACTGGCCGTGGGCCTGATTTGCATGTCGTAGTGTTTGGCTTGAGATTTTGCACATGTAGGTTCAGACGGCGTAGTGTTGTGACTTTTCTACGCTGAGTTACGGCCAAAACAGTGGTTTTGGGCCGGTTTTAGGACAGACCTTGCACTGCCGTGTGCCACACCCGCCGTGCGCCGCGGCAGGTACTTATGCCATGGACCTCTCATTTGTCATCTCTCTCTGCAAATGCTATTGAAGCATTGTGACACTTTGCCTTGTGTCCCCTAGCCTTGCCGTTGTGTGCACGACTTGCGACTGTCGTCACCGTCTCACCAGGCACTGACGCCTAGTCAGCAGCAATATCGGTAGGAAGCTTCCACGCATTTTCTCTTAGTATCAGAGCAGCGAGACCCCTGTTGCTGAGCTGCGCCGCAGAGACGCAGCACCGGCAGCGGTAGGGAGAGTCACCGCTGCCGCCGTATCTTGGGACTCAATGCACCCGTTTTCAACAACGACGTTATCACTCAGTCCCCACCACCACATCTGGTGAGCTGCGACATTTACTAGCTCCAATAGCATCAGCACCACCACCACCACCACAACCGGGTGGCAGTAGCAGCCGTGTCTGGCTGCCAGCCTGTACACAAAGAAAAGGAGTAGCAGCTCGCAGCAGCAGCTCCGACGGCGGCTGCGAGCACTGAAAACGCGCAGCTGCGGCAGCAGCTCGCAGCAACGGCGACACCAGCAGCCGCGAGCAGCAACAGTAGCGCAGCAGCAGCATTGTAGCTGCTGCAGCGACTGTAGCGCAACAGCAGCGAAGCAGCAGCAGCAAAAGCAGTAGCATTGCAGCAGCACAGCAGCAGCATTGCAGCAGCAGCATTGCAGCTGTTGCGTAGTTTCTGCAGTGCAGAAATTGCGCAGCCCCTGCGCAGTCGCGAGCATGGGTGACGAGGACACCCCTACCGGTCACGTGAGTTTGCGTGACCTTCCAAGAAAGGAAAACGCTGGCGCAAAATATTCTAACAAAAAAAACACTAGCTTTTTTTCGCTAGCGTAAGAAACACTGACGTCATCATCGGTTGTGCTAATGTCAGCAACCATGGGGTCAAAACGTCAATTTTTCTAACGTTTCAACTCCTTGAGAAACGCTGTCGGTTTCTCGTTCGGAGCATTTTTATGTTCGGCCCCTTACTGAGCACTGACATGGCTCCAACCGGTGACAAGGGCAAAGGACCACCAGATCCTTCTTCCTCCTCCTCCGGGGTCATGAGCCTACGCTCGCAGGCCATTGTGGACCTGCGGAGTCAGTAGGATGAGATACATTGCCTACTGCAGTAGCAGACCGATGCCATCCGCACGCTCACTGATCTTCTTCGGAGTCAGTCCACGGCCCCACAGCACACCTCCAGGGGAGTCGGCGGTATCACATCTTCTGCACAGCAGTCAGCATCTACACCGAGGGGAGTGGCAGGACAGGACCCGCCACTTCTTGATCCTTCGGAGGAGGACCTTGATATGCCAGGTATGGACGGTGACACTCGCGAGAGGGAGATTCGCGTACTTCAGGAGCGTCTTCGCCAGTTGCAGACGCGTTCCGGTTCCCTGTTCCTGGAGATCCGATCTTCGTGTGAGACCGATGTCGGCGACTTTCCTCGTCCCGATGTCTTCCCCATCCCTCGTCTTTCCCATCCTGTGCTTGCTCTCCCTACGGAGTGGCAACCTAAGGACTTCGAGACACCGCTCCCACCATATGTCAGCAAGGACGGCTTTGACTGCTCGGAGACCCTCTTCCAGGTTTGGGCTACTCCAGAGGGGTTTTGGCCCTACTACCACAGTCAGTACCAGGTTACGGATCGTGCTCAGGTGGTGACAGTGGCTTGGGCAATGCGCGGAATCCTTTACGCCATACCACGCGAGACTGTCGTGGACTTTCGCCCCTTCCTTGAAGAGGCCGGCACAGGCGCGAGTGCTAACCCACGTCGGTGCTCACATTGTCCCTGCTTGCTGCACAGATGCAGGCCACCCGCGCGGCTCACATCCGCGCCTTCAAATCCCTTTGTCAGGGACCTGCCGAACCCGCAGCCGCCTACTGGCGGCGCGCCATGCGCATCTACACGCGCCGTGGGATCGAAGGAGGGACACAACTGTGGGCGATTTGCACGCTCATGATCGGAGTCCATCTTGAGCACGCCGAAATCTTCACGAGGTACAACGAAACCACGCTCAAGCCCTTCTCCACCTCCCTTCAGCTTCTTCCTTGGGCGCATCAGCTTTTCCTCCGGGTGACATCCGCTCGTGAGGCAGCCATCGCCCACCAAGAGAGTTCACTTGCTGCACCGGTCATCACGTCACAACCGACGCCTCTGTCGCAGTTCACTTGTCCATCCTCTGGCACGCCCTCCTCTTCCCCTTCCACCCCAGCTACCCCAACTCACATGAAGGGTGTGGCAACAGCAGCACAGGGGAAGAAGAGCAAAAAGAGGCATGGCTCAAACCAGCAGCAGTCACCGCAGCAGCAATAATCAGGCGGTAGCGGTGGATGCCCTGTTCACTGCTACAACTGTGGAGGCGCTCACCACTACACCGAGTGCCAGTAGCCGCTCAACTAGGTGCCGATCACTCGCGGTCTTCAGGCTACACACGCACAGCGGTCTGCGCCGAGCAGCACAGCCTCTGGTCCCGCGGAGACCACGACCGCAGAAGTTCTCGCTTCCCCACCGACGAACAGCGGAGACCCGGACCCCCGTGACCGCACCATCGCCGAGCGCTGTCAGCTACTGGCGCTTCGCTCTCAGGGAGGTGCGAGTGTGTCGTCACAGCCGGGTGGTTCACAGACTATTTGTTCGTATGTTCTCGTCTCTCGTGATGACTCGTGTGGGGGAGCACACCTAGCATGTGATGATGATGGGCCTGACAGTACAGATTGGATTTCCGAGTCTCACCTGTGTGCCCTTCGTCGTTCTCCCTCCCTTATTGTGGAGCGCCCGTTTGTAGCCAAGTGTTCCATTGCTCATTGCACTGTGACGTCCTCCATTCGTGATTCGGGTGGAACTTGGATCATCAATTCCGGTGCCACTCACCACATGACATGTCGTCGTAGTGACTTTGTTGTCCTCAGTCCTGTGGCGTCTATTCGCTCCGTTTGCACAGGCTCTGGTCAGTCCTTGCCAGTCCAGGGTGTTGGGGTTGTGTGCTTTGATGGTTCGTCTGGCCCCTTGTGTCTCTCTGACGTGCTTTTTGTGCCTGACCTTAAGCGTAGCTTGCTCTCTGTGCGTGCCTGCACTTTGATGGGACTTTTAGTGGAGCACACTACCGACTCCGCAACACTGACTGCTCTTGATCCTCGCATTGTTGTTCTTCATACCTCTGTTGTGGATAATCTGTATCGTGTTCCTCGGATCTTTTCTTCTCCTTACTCCCCTTTCCCTCCTGCTCATGTGTTTTTCACTGGTGTCCTGTCTACTGAGCACCAGTGCCTGCTGCATCGCCGTCTGTGTCATGTGGGCTCCGACATTGTGTCGAAGCTCAGTAGGACACAGCCCGCCCTCGATCTTGACGCGGCCTCTTTTGGGAAGCCGCCCACGACCGATTGTCTGTTCTGCGCTGAGAGTAAGATGCATTGCTGTACCTACACTGACTCCCGTTCTCAAGCCCTTTGTCCCCTTGAGCTGGTCCATTCGGACCTTCTCGGTCCTCTCCCTGTCGAGTCCTTATCTGATCGGGGCTGATATGTCCTGACCCTGACCGATGACTTCACCCGGATGCGGTGGGTCTACAGCCTATGCCAGAAGAGTGATGCTGCTCCCGCGGTTTGTCTCTGGCTAGTGATGGCTGAGCGTTAGTCTCGCCACTCGCCGCTCGCTCGGATCGCGGCGGCGAGTTTCTTGGTGAAATGGACAGTTTCTTAGCCGAGAGCGACATTTTTCACCAGGTCTCTGCTCCTACCACTCCTTAGCAAAACGGTGTCTCTGAGCGTTGGAACCGCACCATGGACAATGCGGTTTGTGCTATGCGGTCTGAGTGCGGACTCCCGGAATCCTTCGCCTTCGAAGGATTCGCCTACGTGAAGTGGGTCTGGAACCGCCTCCCGCACGGTCCTCTTCCAGACCACGTTACACCGTATGAGCTCTGGTTTGGCCACCATGCCGATCTACGTCTTGCTCGTGTTTGGGGCTCATTGGCTTCTGTGTGGTACACAGAGGATCAGCAGGGATTCAAGGTCTCTGCGCGGGGTCGCTTGTGTGCCTTTGTTGCTATCTCCCCGCGGTCAAAGGCCTGGCGTTTTTGGGACCCCGCCTATCGACGCATAGTTGAGTCCCGCGGCGTGCTCTTCTTTGAGTCTCTCACCTACCGCAATCTGACCTCGATTGTTTCGATGTCTGTCACACACGTTCCTACGTGTGAGGTTTCTCGACGGATGGGGGAGCCTGAGCTTACGAGCACCTCTCATCCAACTGCTGTGTCCGTTCGAGCCCCCCCCAACTTCTTGGTCTCCGGCTCTTGATGACCAGGCGATCATCGCTGTCGGCCTAGAGGCCTCTCCCGCCTAGCCTGTCTTCTCTCTTGCACCTTTGCGCCCCACAGACACCCATGATGTTGTCCCTCTGTCCACGGTACTCCTGTCTTTGTGGGCACTCCTGCTGCCACTCCCTGACCTGCGTCTCCCATCAGTTCACCAGCCTCTCCTCCCACTGCATCACCTGCCCCTGTGCCTCAGTCCTCACCAGATGTGGCCGTGCCTGTCTCTGAGCCTGCGCTCAGCCCTTCGAGCCCAGGCTACTTGCGTGAGCCCGGTGGTCGTCTTTGACTGTTGGGCTCTGTTGCCCAGCAAGTATCAGGTCCCGTACCCAGGCGCTCCACTCGCAGCGTTGCGAGTGGCGATCCCGGCACAAAGGCCCTCGGCCTGAGTGACCGTACAGATCACACAAAGGTACATCTAGCATGTCCTGTAGGGTACAATCTCGTCACTCGCGCATTTCGTACCTCTCGTGATTCAGTAGCTGACCTTGTGGTCGTCAGGCCCAGTTCTAAGGCGTGTGCACTCGCCACTCAGAGCTCTCCCTCGTTGGCGCCTGATCCGGGCACACTGAGGGACTCCCTCTCATCAGAGGATGCCGACACCTAGCGTGCTGCTTGCAAGGATGAGCTTCAAGCCATCTGAGAGCATGGAGTTTACAAGCTAGTTGACATTCCATCTGGGAGAAAGGCGATTCAAGTCAAATGGGTCTTTCGCAAGAAGGTGAAGCCGGATGGCTCACTGGAATGCCGCAAGGCTCGCTTGGTCGTCAAGTGGTACCCTCACATTGAGATCGTTGATTATACTGACACCATTGCCACTGTCGGCCGCATGACCTCAGCTCGTGCTCTGTTTGGTGTGGTGGCTCATCATGACTGGGAACTGCACCAGATGGATGTGAACAATGCGTTCCTCCATGGCTCTGTGGATGAGGAGATTCATGTGGCCCGGCCGCCAGGCTTTGAGGACGGTGACAACGTCTTGCGCTTATGCAAGTCCTTGTACGGACTCAATCAGTCTCCTCCGTGCTGGAACCGGGAGGTCACAAGCACTCTGACTCGTGCAGGATATGTACAGAGCGAGGCAGATCCCTCTCTTTTCATCCGACAAGCGCCTGAGCGGTCCACTGCCATCCTGGTCTATGTGGACAACCTCTTGATTGCGTCTCCCTCCATGGAGGTCATGAAGGAGGCCAAGGTGGTCCTCCAAACTGCTTATAGGATGAAGGCCCTTGGTCTTGTAGCGGTGTTTCTTGGCATGGAGATTGTACGAGACCGCAGACGCCGGACGCTTCTGTTGCATCAGGCCCGATACGCATGCGTTGTGGGGGAGTACTTCAGTGACCTCCTTGGCGTAGTGCCCACGGCCTCCAGGCCTCTCCCACCTGACAGGCAAGACGCTCTGAAGGTGGACGATCCCACACAGCTGGGGGAGACAGTGGATGTGACCTTGTACCTCTGCCTCATCGGATCTCTGATGTACCTGGCCGCTACCACACGCCCCGACATCGCTTTTGTCGTCAACCTCCTTGCACAGTTTTTGCAGGCTCCACATGCTAGAGCCCTCCAAGCGGCTCTGCGAGTGGTGCGGTACGTGGTTTCCACTGTTGGCCTGAGGGTGAGTGTGCACCCTGGAGGGTCCCTAGCAGTGGCTGTTTCACACCACCAACTGTTTTTGGAGAGACTGAAACTGTGGAGGCAACTGGTTCCAAGGATGGCAAAGTCTGGTCAGAGAGTGAGGCAATAGTTTTGGCCTCAATTGGATGGGAATTAACACTTGATCAAGGCTCACAAGCAGTGGCATTTTATAGCCACTGATCTAAGCTTTCCAGAACACCAAAGCATGCCAGATTTGGAGCTTCCTAGCAGATTCTATGGCTTCTAGAGTGCTCCTTGGTAGGCTGTCCTTTTCCCACCTAGGAAGGCATCCCCTCCCTCCTCTAGAAGCTTCTGCCCCTTCCTAGATTCCTCAGCTTGCTTCTAGTAGGAGGGAAGGTGTCCAGAAGACCAAGACACCTCTAGATGCCTTGTAGGACAAGTCACCCCTTCTAGAAGGTGTGTCACCTTCCTGGACCCTCACCTGGCCTTCTAGAAACTTAAAGAGGAACTCTAGAGGTTGAGCTAGCTTCCTGGCATCTATTTTCCACCTCCCTTGAGGCAGGGCATAATTTCATCTTGTGGGACTTGAACCCGGGCCCCTGCCTCTAGAGGTGGACACCATTAACCACTAAGCTACTAAGGCTTGTCTTTTTGGTGTTCCTTTTTGGAGTCACTCCTGCCATGGTGAGGAGCATCATTCCAACATCCACGCTGTACCTCGGACTCTGCTTTCGCCGATAGTGCTCGGTTGTTGTTGACGGCTACACCGACAGCGATTGGGCCTGGAGCCCAGATGGACGCAGTCGCACCGGTTACGTGTTCCTGCTCGGTGGTACCGCTGTGTCCTGGAGGAGTGGGAAGCAGGGCTGCGTCATACGTAGCTCGTCGGAGGCAGAGTATGTTGCTCTGGGTGCAGGGGCTGCTGGGGCAGTGTGGCTGCAGCGCCTATTCCTTGAGCTGGGTCAGTCACTGCCCACCATTGTGCTTCGTTGTGACAACCAGAATGCTCTTGCCATTGCCGAGAACTCAGGTGTCTTTGATGCCTGCACGAAAGCACATTACGGTTGGGTCTCACTTTGTGCGTGATCTGGTGGAGCGACACGTGATCTCATTCATATGGGTCGGTACTAACATGCAACGTGCTGACTTCTTGACAAAGGCACTCGCACGCGGGAAGTTTCTGATGGCCATTCGTTCCAATGGGCTTCGCCCCTTGCCTAAGAGTGGTTGAGTACGAGGTGTGTCTGTGTCTATGTCACAACTGTTTTTTCACTCATTGTTGCACTCGTTTTAGTGCTGCACGTGTATGAACATGCGTACCATCGGGTCATGAGGGAGTGTTGTGATTTGTGACGTTCCTGTCGACCTGTACAGTTAACTGTGACCACTCGGCTGTGTCCATGCTCGTGCAAATCCCTGATGCGCACCCAAGTGGCACCAGGGCGTTATCTGATGGTGGACTACCTGCTCAGAGTTGATCGAAGGTCACCCCAGAGTCCTGGATGTTGTCTGGGACCTTCTGCAGTTTTTCTGCAGCTTGTAGGATTTTATCGGTGGACTAGCCGTGGGCCCTATTTACATGTATTTGCATTGTGTGTCCACCGTTTGTTGCCGGATGCATGCATGTGACCAATCGTAGCGTCCGGCTTGAGATTTTGCATATGTAAGTTCAAACGGCATTGTGTTGTGACTTGTCTACGCTGAGTTGCGGCCAAAACAGTGGTTTTGGGCCGGTTTGAGGACAGACCTTGCACTACCGCGTGCGACACCCGCCGTGCGCCGCGGCAAGTACTTATGCCATGGACCTCTCATTTGTCATCTCTCTATGCAAATGCTATTGAAGCATTGTGACACTTTGCCTTGTGTCCCCTAGCCAGACCCTTGCCGTTGTGTGCACGACTTGTGACTGTCGTCACCGTCTGACAAGGCATTGACGCCTAGTCAGCGGCAATATCGCTAGGAAGCTTCCACGCATTTTCTGTGAGGCAACTGTCTAGCAACTGCGGGTGGGTGGAGCCACCACACGTTGGTGCTTTGGCGCCAGTTGGGTTCGCATCAGGGATCTGGACAAGCATGGACGCGACCGAGTGGTCACAGTATGTTGTAAAAATAGACGCGACGACTCACATCACAACACAGTTTACCCTAAAACCCAGCCTGTACATCAGCGTACATGCATTTGAGTGGAAAGCCGGAAGAACCTAGATATGTAGAGTCTCGAGCCGGACGGGACTACACACGTGCATGGGTCTGACATTAATTGGAAACAAATTAGGACATGCAGGCCCATGCAAAAACGAACATGAGCTCTGTGTGTGAGTGTGATGCAAGACGGCAAGAATTTGGCTAAGTCTGGAATGCTGAGTATAAAGAACAAGGAGAGAGTACAAATGAGCCCCTAGCGGGCTTAAGTAGGGGCACCGGCAGCTAGCCGCACCGGGCCCCATCACCCTTGCTCAGCCCAAACGAGTCAGCGGGGAGAACACACTGCCTACACCACGATAACAATAACGGTAGTCTCCTCGAGGCACCGGAATAGCTCTCCGAGTGCCTGGGTCTCGACCACCGAGAAAATCGGAGTACTGCCAGAAAATCTCAGAATCAATGTCCAAACATCACACACGGCTTTCCGAACATTGGAAGCGCTAGTACAACCACCAGGTCTCCTCATCGCACCGGTATAGTCCACCGGGTGCGCGGGTCTCAACCCACCGAGAAAACTCTCCTAGCTCCCGACAAGCCCACAAGGCTACTAGAACACATCGACCGCGTCTCGCCGGCACTGTCGTACATGCTAGAGAAGTCTAAGGACACTCCAAAGGCCTATCGTGTCGTCACGCTCTCCTCCACCATATACCCCCAATGTGGGTATATGGGTAATCCATCAGCGTCGGTCATGACGGGTGGAGGCCACACAAACCAACACTCTCCCTGGTTGACATGGCTGTCAACGCCAGAAGAAAGTGAGCCAAGGCACGGAACAACAGCATATGGCAAGCCATGATATGCATGAGTGAACTCACTTACACACACACACACACACACATCCGCTATCCATCTAGGATCTCCCTAGACACTGGCACATCCCACCAAGTGTCTGGGTCTCGACCATGAGAGGAGTGATGCACACATACACAAACCAGTGTAATGCACATCATACACATGCCAGAGGACAAGATGGTCTCCTCGTGACACTGGCGGTACCAGGGCCCGGGTCTCGACTGCTACGAGCAATCCAACACAATAGTATCATCATCCAAATACAGGATCATGGGAGGATCTCCTCGTAACACAGGTGCAATGCACCACGTGTCCGGGTCTCGACCAACAGCTCGCATGCACATGTCACACACAATACAACCACACACCAAGACACACAATCACATGGTCTCCTCGTGACACTGGTACAACGCACCAAGTGTCCGGATCTCGACCAACGGGGTGCTACCATCTACATGCAGCTGTGCTGGCACGTAGCATGAGCCACATGCGGGATGCTGTAGATGCTCACAACAGAGCATGGACCTCGCAATGCATCTCCCATGACGTCGCGTCAGGTCGCGGTCCACACAACACTCCCACTGAACAGATGAACCTGGTAGCGATGTTCTCGATGGAGATGCTGATGGCGTAGCTGAATAGATATTGGGCGATGAGTCATGTGGTGTATCCCTGATGCAGAGATAGCTCCCCCTGTCACCTGCGAGTCGACTCCCTCCCTCAAAGACGAAGTGGTGTCTCCGGTTACGACTCCTCATGTCGCAACTGCATCACCTGAGGTGTACCAGTCCTCGCGTGACTGCCAAGGGTCCCAACTCACAGTCTCTCCTGTCTCTGCTCTGCCGCGATGTATCTGTATACGCCGGAGGAAAGGGAATGGGCAAGCAGCACGCATGTGTGGATGAAGTGGCACAGCTGCCCTCCGATACAGGATAGCACACCCTAAGGCACAAGGGTGTAATGCTAGAAGAGGAGAGCTGGAGCAATGAACTGGATCACCACTCGTCGATGAAGATGAAGATGGGGCAGGTGAGTCGGGTGGATGAAGTTACGTGATGGCAGTCGTAGAAGAAGGAGGAGTGATGATGGGGTCAACAGGAGCAAGGATGGCGGAAGCAGAAAGCACGCTCACCTCTCCTATGACAGTTTCTCAAACGGACGTCATACTCGGAGCTCATACCCGATCCTCCCCGAGTATAGGTGGGCCAGATGCTGCTGGCGGAAGGCTCCTGCCGATAGCAATGATGCTCCCCTCCTCTAAGAATTGCTCACGTGCTGCCATCATCTCCTGCTGTAGCATGACTACACGCTCCTGCACTGTAGCATGATTACACGCTCCAGCAGATCAGCATAATCTGCCTCGGACATGTCGAGGTGGCCCATGTCGACCTGGTGTACAATAAACTCTGCCTCACTGGATGCTGCACATGCAGATTGCACAACTCGTAAGTACGGCATCATCTGCATCTCTGCTGCTGAAGACGATGGAACAGGTGCTCTTGCATCCTCCTGGGGGTCAACCAAGCTTGCAATGTGCTGAGATGTTGGAACATCGGATACATCTGTAGGTGTCGCATCCACACCATAGCTCGTGTATCTCATTCGAGGAGTGAGCGGTCGCATGCCAAGAGAGAAGGAGAAGGAGGAGTCGTCAGAGTCCATGGAGCACATGGAATTGTTGTCCGTGCAGGTACTGCCACCCTCAACATCGATGTGATGAGCAAGGTCACCAACAGGTGAAAACGAGGGGGCAGAACTCAGCTCTTGCTGACGAGGTGACTCCATCCGTGTGTACGGATCTGCTCCAGTGTCCTCGACTGCCGCCGTAGTGGACAAGGGTGTGCAGGACTCCGGCTCGACAATGCCCGTCAAGGTGACGAACAAGCGTAGCTGGCGCTCACGCAATGTCTCGCCGGGAAGGCTGGTCGCTGTCACCTGCTCGATGATAGAGTGAGGAGCACCATCTGACTCCGTCATGTATGTCGCTGCTCCGTCGTGTGTACGGGAACCCGGAGTCTTAGGGAACATGGGTGACTCCTCACGCTAAAGCTGGTCCTCAGGTAGCGCAGATGACATGGTGAAGCCTACTAGGTTCGCTACAGCATGTGTCCCAATGACACCTCTCTGAACTGATGCTCTCAAGAATGCCTCAACCTCCAAAAGATCAACCGGCCGACTCTGCTCATGCACTGGATTTGCTGTTGTACTGGTGTGAATCTCATGCGCCAACGTCCCTGGAGATCCATATGGGGCATCCCCATCCGCACAATACTCCTGTGCCACTGCCAGGCCGCCAGCGGTCGGAGTCGCGGGTGGCATCGCCCAAGCACGCGGCACATGCACTCCTCCTGATGCAACCTGCCGCTGCAGAACGTCCGGCTCCTATCCCAGCATAGATGTCGAACTCGATGACATACATGTCTCAAGCCCTGCAACCTCCGCCGGAATGGTGTGAGCCTGGTGCATACACTCTCCCAAAAGTCTGGTAAACCATCCCGATCCATACTGGACTCCCGTGCCGCCGCTGGGCCTCCACCGGTCGGAGCAGCGAGTGGCACCGCCCAAGGTCGCCGTGTCTGCGCTCCTCCTAATGTAACCTGTTGTTGCGAAAGATGTGGATCCAATCCGGACTTGGAAGTCGAGCTCGATGACACGGAAGTCTCCACCATGAACGCCATTTCGAGATCAGACACCAAGCCATGTGCTGTCACCATATCATCTGAGTCTGCCTGAGCTGACGCTCGCACACCACAGTCCGGCGCGAGTGCAGATCCTGTCGCTACCGTCACATCACGCAATGCGCGATGACCACACTCCCCCTCGACAGGTACAGCAACGGAGGCCAAGGAGGTGGAGGATGTATCAAGACCAGCGCGAGCACGGCGTGTGGAGCGCGGACGCCGACGTCGCGGGGTCACTCGACTGGAACGACTGCATGAAGACATGTCATCGCGAGATGGCGTCGTGGTCACAGCAGAGTGGAGGATCAAAAGGATGGTGGTCCAGCTAGGGGATCTACTAATGCTGGCAGATCTGCATGCTGTGGAGGACGCAGGCTTGGACGATGCTGAATCCAAGGTGGATGCCAGCCGCGAGGACGCGTCCAATAGCGACGCCAACCATGACGTCCATCACCACAGTAGTAACAGGCGAACGCGCAGGGCGCCTGCTCAGATGTCTACGCACTCATCTCGTGCGCTGGACGATGGATAGGTACCGAGGGCACCTACTCCCGATGGTGAACACCAAGCCACGGGAGAGAATGAGGCCTATAGGTACTGTCACTCCTGGAGGTCACGGCGTCCGGGTCAGCAAACGTGACCAGACGGGACGAGCTGCACTACCACAGCATGCCCGGAGACTGGAGTCTGACAAACGGTGGCTACTAATGCTGCTGCCACTAATAGAGCGAAGAATGGTCCAAGACGAGAAGGGGTGGCGGCTGCAGGTGTGGCTGCTACTCCAAGCGGTAGACGACCCAGCCCTCGGAGATGGAAAGACTCAAATCCACCATCGAACCTACGGAGTGAAGTGCGCGCACCAATCCATGGGCCCCAGGAAGACGTCGATCTAGGACGCGTCTCGAAAAAGAAGTTGCCGCCGACGACAGTCAGCTGTCGCGTGAGAAGGCGAAACTGTAAGCGCTCGCGTAGCCACCGCACTATGTAGTCGTCGACACTCCACCGCCTGATGCTGCTATTGTGGCTATGAAATCTACCGCTGCTGCGGCGGTAGTAGTTGGACGATTCTCCTTTTTTTGCAGTTTTGTTGTTTTTTTTTCCTTGCCCTCAGTCAACCCCTTTTTTTTCGTTGCCCTCAACCACCACCTTTTTACTCTCTATCTTGCTCTCTCCCAACCCCCATCCTTTTTTTTCAGCTTCTCGTCGCTTTTTGGGTGACATAGTAACCTATTACAATCGGTTCGTGGCCAAAAGATGCTTCAAGAAAATCGTGATTGGTGGATCGGTCATTTTTCTGCCATATCCACCAATCAGGGCGCAAGAATCAGTCGGACTGTATGCCCCTCCACGTCCGCGGACGCCTAGGTGAGGTCGGCCCAGACGAGAAAAATCACGGACATCGACCAAGATTTCCGGACAGACCCCGGATAGTATGGAATGAGAAGTCCGACGCTAGGATAAAAGGGTAAGGACTGAACGTTTAGGCCCTCCAGTCCATTCGCGAGCAGAATTTAATGTTATTATTTCCCCTCTATGTCGCTCCCCCTTGGCCTCGCCCTGTGCTGTTTCACAGAACTGGTCGTCATGCTAAACTCTTGGGACTCGTGAACCCGGCTTCAAACAGGGTCAAAATACAATTGAAAGAAAAGAAATTCAACCACCGTCATACAAGAAGTTAAATAAATTAAATTCTGCCTATAATTACATCATCTTATTTTTTATAACATAAGGAAACATTCAAGATTCATCCAAATTTGTCAAACATCATGTTTTATTTAGTGAAGTTCATAATAAACGCGTGAAACTAGCATGTTCACAATACAAGAATAAATCAATATCATTTAAATGAATCAATAATCAGATAAAACCATATAAAATAAGAGAAGAAATACCTTTTGAGGTTCTTCTTCAATATGCCGGTGAATTGTTAAACATAATACTTTAATTTCAAGCGCATTCGTTCACTTTTTGGTTTTTTTTTCTCGCTTTTACATCCACAAAAGCTGGAACAAATCTAGCGTAGCTTGATGTCATTAAGAAAGAGTTCGCCTAAACCATCCACAATGCAAAACAAAAACATTAGTTTGAATGAATGCGGGTGACATTTTGGCATTCCATTTACAACCAGTTTTTGTTTCCATGGATGAATTAAATTCTCATGGCAAACCTTCCGTTATGTAGTCCAGATTGCGGGCAATTATTTAGCCTCTTTAGAGATACCAATACGAATACTTTTGCTCGGTTACTATGTAACTCTATGCACGCTTTGCGTGCAACACCTGCCTCTTGTTTTTTTTTTCTCTTCTCACCCCGTGTTTGCCCGTCACCCGGTTCTGAATTGCCCCCCAGAATGGGGGCAGGTCAGGACGGAGGGGGGGGATAAAAAAAAAGCAGGGGGCCATTTCAGGTCGCCCCTCCCCCCTCGCTCCTTGCTCGCTCACCAAAAAAAAAAACCAGCAAGTGAGCGAGTGAGCGAGTGAGTGGGGAGAGGAGAGGGGGGGGGGTCCGTCCCTCCCTCCGTCCATCGGCCGATGGGGCCGACGGGGCCGACGGGCCCCTCCGAGGGGCTCCTCGGAGAGGCTCGACAGGCCCCTCCGAGGGCCCCCTCGAGGAGGGAGGGAGGGGGAGAACGGGGCCGATGGGTCCCCTCAGAGGGCCCCTCCCCTAAAGGGTTGAGGGGGCCTCTCCGAGGGGGCGAGGACCCTCAGAGGAGGGCTGCGAGGCCCTCCTTGCTTCGGCAGCAGCAGGTGCAGGGACAGGTGCAGCTGCTACGGTTGTTGCTGTTGCTGTTGCTGCTGCTGCTTCTGCTGCTGCTACTGCTTCTGCTGCTGCTTCTGTTGCTGCTGCTGTTGCTGCTTCTCTGCGCAGCAGCTGCTGCTTGCTGGTGCCGCCACTGCTATTGCTGCTGCCACCGCTACTGCTGCTGTTGCACGCTGCTGCTACTTCCGTCGCTGCAGCATGCTGTTGTGTTGGTTTTCGTGCATCTCTCATTGTACTCTGTTGTGACCTCCCGGCTTGTGTACATCGGCGTGCAGATGACTGACAGCGAGACTTGACGCCGCTGGAGTGTCACTCAGTGGAGCCAACGCACGCTGAGACCCACTCACCCGTCGTTGGAGCCTCCTCCCTCTGGCAATGCGCTCAGTTCCATCGGCAGGCCTTCTCGGTGGTCGGGCCGCCGGCAGTCACTGCCACTGCGGATGCAGTCTGCATGCACCTAGCACTGTGTCTGGCTGTGGCATTGCGTCTACAGCATCATGCGATGCCTAGGGTCCATGTCTTCTGTTGTATGAACCTGTTTGGCATTGTTGACTGTCATACGCACTGCCTGGGTTCGTGCAGCCATAACTTCTCGTAGCTATTTTTTTAGCTGATTCTGACCGCACGACTGCGTTTGCAGCGTTGGTATTATGGTATGGTATTGTTTTCAGGCAAAACGGACGATGCCCGGGTCTTGGGCTATCGGGCGTCTGGCAAGGCTCACCGAGAAAACCCTGCCTGCCAGAAAATAGGTCTAGCACTACGGTATTTTCTGATTGGCTGGTTAGCTGAGTAACAACTTTTACACTGGTGGGGGGGGCCTAGAACTTGGAGGGATTCCCCATTGTTTCTCATTCTTCATTGCTAATCAGTTACTCCCAGTTTTAAGCTGCTTTCTGGCGCTAACACTGGCGCGCGCACTTCTGAGTAACAAACCCAGAGCTTCCAGACTTAGTCTCTAGAGCAGCAGACTGAGGGGGCAGCCGACTTAAGCAACGAGCGTGGAAGCCCGCACGCTGCATCAACAACGCATGCTGCCCCAACCTGCTGCCTAGGTTTCTAGCTTGCTGCTGCTGCCGCCGCTGCTGTAGTGGCTGCTCCTGCTGCTGCTATATGCTGCTGCTGCTCACGCTGCTGCTGCAGTGGCTGATGCGCTGCTGCAGCTGCTTTTGCCGCTCCTGCTGTTGCTACTACTACTGTTGATGCTGATGCTGCCGCCGCTGCTGCAGTGGTTGCTGCTACTATTGCTTTTACAGTTGCCGCCGCACTTGCTAGTGCTGCTGTGTGTGGCTCACCGCCCCTGTGGCGTTCACGTGTAGTCGCTTCATGCTCCCTCACGCTGCTGTCGGCGTGGCGCCACGTGGCGCATTCTCTTCGCGTTCCGCCCATTGCTGCTGCTTCTGCTGCTCACACGCCCCCCTATGCTTTGATACCAAATTGGAAATAAATTGGGGCATGCAGGCCCATGCAAAAACGAACATGAGCTCTGTGTGTGAGTGCGATGCAAGACGGCAAGAATTTGGCTAAGTCTGGAACGCTGAATATAAAGAACAAGGAGAGAGTACAAATGAACCCCTAGCGGCTTAAGTAGGGGCACCGGCAGCTAGCCGCACCGGGCCCCGTCACCCCGGCTGAGCCCAAACGAGTCAGCGGGGAGAATACACTGTGTACACCACGATAACAATAACGGTGGTCTCCTCGAGGCACCGGAACAGCTCTCCGAGTGCCCGGGTCTCGACAACCAAGAAAATAGGAGCAGTGCCAGAAAATCTCAGAATCAACGTCCAGACATCACGCAAAGCTTTCCGAACATCGGAAGTGCTAGTACAACCACCGGGTCTCCTGGTCGCACCAATATAGTCCACTGAGTACGCGGGTCTCAACCCACCGAGAAAACTCTCCTAGCTCCCGACAAGCCCACAGGGCTACTGGAACGCATCGATCGCGTCTCGCCGGCACTGTCGTATGTGCTGGAGAAGTCTCGGGACACTCCGAAGGCCTGTCGTGTCGTCACGCTCTCCTCCACCATATACCCTCAATGTGGGTATATGGGTAATCCATCAGAGTTGGTCGTGACGGGTGGAAGCCACACAAACCAACAACATTGACCGGTGGACGCACAATGCAAGAGCTTGCAAATTGGGCCCAAGGAAAATCCACAGAGAAATCTGTAGAGATTGTAGAACAAGGCATCAATGTTGCACGCAAGGCGTGCACAGGGTTACGTAGTGTGTAAAGGAGCACAACGGATAGTGTTAGGATATGGAAAATGTGAAGAATGAAATTTTTGTACATAACATGAGAGGGAGAGAGAGAGAG
>SZWC01002284.1:196581-227910 GCA_023375785.1 Penium margaritaceum
CTCCCACATTCAATCTTAAGTCTCAAAATCTGAGTCATAGCATTATACAGTAGTACACTTTTAGCACCCATCTCCACATACACTCCCCTCATCCCCTCATGCACTCACCACATACAACCCCCCCCCTCCCCCCATATTTACTTAGACATCTGAATAAAAAAATTAAACACTAGTGTATGTTTAGTACCCATCACCCCATACACTCCCCTCATACGCTCACCATGTGGAATCTCCCTCCTCCGCTCCCCTCAATCACTTGCAAATGCGAATCAAAACATTATACACTAGTGTATGCTGGTAGTGTATGGGGAGATGTGTGCTAAATGTAAACTAGTGTGTGATGTTGTGATGCACATGCGCAAGTAAATGTGGGGAGCGGGAGGGGGGGATCTATATGGTGAGTGTATGAGGGGAGTGTGTTGGATGAAGGGTGCTAAATGTACACTAGTGTATAATACTGTGATTCAGATGTGAAGGTGAATGTGGGGGGAGGGGGGGGGGGGGTTGTATGTGGTGAGTGTATGGGGAGATTGTATGTGGAGATGAGTAGTAAACGTACACTAGTGCATAATGCTTTAATTCACATGTGCAAGTGAATGTGGGGGGCATGGAGGGGGTTCTATATGGAGAGTGTATAACGGGAGTGTACGGGGTGATAGGTGCTAAATGTGCACTAGTGAATAATGTTGTGATTCAGATGTGCAAGTGATTGTGGGAGGGGAGGAAGGGAAGTGAAGGGGAGGGGGTATTCATGTGGTGAGTACATGGGGGTAGTGCATTAGGAGATGGGTGCCAAATGTACACTAGTGTAATATGATGTGATTCAGAAATGAAAGTGCATGTGGGAGGGGGGGGGGGGGAGTTAGGGGGGAGGGAGGGAGGAGTTGTATGTGGGGAGTGTATGGCGGTACTGGTCAAGTAATGTGGTTTCTTAGAAGGTGCTTTTCTATGTACGTGGGGTATGTTCATGTCATGGAAGTTGCCATCCGGTGAACGTGGGGTATAAGTATTTCCTGGAAGTTACCTTTCAGTACGGTATACAATGTACACTGGAAAATGAGTGCATAATTGGATGATGATTGGTCATAAATGGTTCTTCTAGGAGAGATGAGCATAGTCTCATAAGATTTAATAGCTTCAATGTGCAGAGAGGAGTAAAAATGGAACAGCCCAAAGCATGAATACATGCCATGGTGCATGGTAGGTGAAGCACGCGACAGGGTCGGTTTGCCCTAATAGTTGGCCCAAAGCTACTGTTTTGGCTGTAACTCAGTGCACAGGCATCCAAATACAGAACTTTATGAATCTACAAGTGAAATTTTCTAATCTGGATGCAATGACTACATACATGCATGGTTTTAGCATCAATCTCTGGACAGTCCATGCAGAAAAATGCAAACCGGGCCCAGGGCCAGTCCAGTGAGAAAACTATAGAACTTGCAGAACAAGGGAAGATAGCATGTCGATAGGATGCCATGGTAGCTTTCATATAGGTACGGATGGGTGGATTACCACCCGATGGTGGTCCGGTGCCAGCTGGGTCCGCCATAGGGATTTGTGCATAAATGTACATGACCAAGTGGTCACAGTCAACTGTATGTATAGACAGAAACAGATCACATCAAAACAGACATGGTTAGGTACCAATTGCATCCCAACATTATGTTTGACAGAACATTCCATGCTACGCAGCATCGTTGCCAGGTATTTACCCAAGAAGTTTCATGGAAAAGGGCATTTTCATCTTGTTTGGGAAGACATGCGACCATGAGTTCATGGGGAAGGATCGTAGCTGTTGTGAAGCACACGGATGACA
This sequence comes from Penium margaritaceum, assembly GCA_023375785.1. Lineage (NCBI taxonomy): Eukaryota > Viridiplantae > Streptophyta > Zygnematophyceae > Desmidiales > Peniaceae > Penium > Penium margaritaceum. The sequence continues at coordinate 198,398 of SZWC01002284.1, forward strand.
ATGTCGCAGAAGTTACCCATCTTTTATGAAACACTGGTTCACAAACTCACGATTTGGCTTGCAGACTTCGTTGTGACCTACAAGATGCTATCCACTTATTTTTGTGAATGCCAACAAAACCGGCATGATGGTGGTTCCTTCCCATGGAAAGACATAGGCCCCACTTGACAGGAAGGGTGTCCCCATTGCTGGCATGGACATGCATTGCCATTGTGGTGGCCTCCATGGATAAGGGAGTCTTAGCGATTGAGGTGAAAACCCAAATAAAATTCCTTGAATGCTAGTTTTCTGTCTCATGGAACTCTTCCTGACTTCGGGTGCGCATATTGCTTGTGCACTTTTTTTTTTTTTTTTTTTTCTTGAAAACAGAAATTGTGCAACCTAGCAGTGCACCAGCACGTTTAGCAAAGGAGCTTGGGTGGAACTTGACCCAAACTATTGGACGAATGAGCCCATCACTCGCTACTGGTTTTGCCACTTTCTGAACCCTTGGTATTGGTGCAAGTACACTGATTTAGGTAGGAAGGCGGGAGCCAAGGCATGCATTGTGCTTCACGACTTGTAGTGCCAGCAGTGCACTGATGTGCTACGGGCATGACTCACTGAGTCCTTTCTGTACATTTTTCCTGGTCTAAATCCCCGTGGGCTGCACCTGTAAGGTGCAGCCCACGGATGTACGCCTCCAAAACCCCTTCAAAGCCTACAATACTGGGATGTTTCTTATTGATAAACGCAGCAGTCCAGAGACAACCCTTGGGTTTGTTTCACTCTAACAAAATGAAAGAGTATCACATGCAGTGAGTGCTTGCCTTTTGGATGCGCCTAAAGGAGATAAAGGAGAACGTGACACTTACGTGTGGGTCATGGAAGGTTCTTGGAAGATTTGGAACCTCCAGGCAATAAGAATGTCAGAGTGTAATGTACCACTCATGATGTTCTATTCTGTTTCAATGAAAACCTTCAGTTCCGGGAACACTCCCAATTCTCCTCCCTCCCATCCTGAACCTCCCCAACATCCCCACCTCTCATCCCTTCTACCTCTCATTGACATTTAATCCCTCTTACCTGTCTCCATGCCATGGTTTTCAGCAATGTCTCTGCCTTTGTTTGCTTTAATTGCACAAGTATCGCGCCAGCACACATCCAGCACACTGCTGGTGCAACAAACTGCATCACTCGCTCCCCACATACCCCCCCCCCCCTCCACACTACCTCCCTCCTCATTGATGGAAGATATTCCAACTGGCTAAATTCAGTTGCAGTCGGTGCCTAATGCCGCCAGATTCTTTCTAGGAGGCAAAAAAAAAAAAAAAAAAAAATCTGACTGCTCATGAGGGAGCCATAACTTAATGATGGACCAGTCCCAAAAATTCCCATGATCGTTAGTTTCTGATTTCAGGTGGGAATAGGTATCAGACACAATAAAAATCCGTCCTTGGCCTCTGCGAATCCTTCCAATTTCTCCATTGGATTTTTCTGTCAATTGTGCCATGAAGAAGGGCAGTGACAATTCCCATTCAACGAATCTCCAGATTGCAACAGCTAATGCCAATGTTGATCCGATGCTATTTGATCTGGACTACCTGCTAATAAGACCTGTTTGACTATTTTATCAGGAATACCTGGCAAGAAGGCATGCATTAGGTGCTAATCCTGGACCACCTGCTAATTGGAAGCTGAGCTTCTCTTACTTGTTTGCTCTGAATTGTATGTTCCCATGCCATCACAGTCTATTTCTGGCAAAATTTCCTTTCTCAGGTTCATTGATGAGAAGACGATGAAGATATGTGTGTTATTTCCTGGCTAGAAAGGATTACTTTTTTTATGCTTTCAAAGTGTGGATTGCGGCTGCATAAACTGGGAGTAGGGGGCTCTTGAACGTGCACAGAATGTTGAGGAGAGTACATCCCCAACTACTTCCGCAGCTTCCTCAAGTGTAGTGAGATCAGGCATGAGATTATCCCAGCTAGAACACTGCAGATGAACAGCATGGTTGAATGTACAAACCAAAATTTGATGGAGCGTGTTCACAACATGCTCTAAGGCATAGATCTTCTGCCAACATTTTGGGAAGCAGCAGCTAACACCAGATTTTACTTGAACAAGGAGAATCCCACACGTGTCTTTCCACTGATGACACCGGTGGAGGCATGGATGGGGCACAAGCCAATGGTAACACACCTGAAATTCTTTGAGTGTGGTGTATTTGTGCACCTGCTTGCTGGAAGCCGTAACAAGCTAGAAGCAAAGCAGGTACATACAACCTTCCTTGATGATGACACCATGGGATACCGCCTCTCCAACCTTTCCGCGAGCAAGATCATCCGCAGCTACAATCTGGAGCCCTACGGCTCCGGTTGCAGTTGCTCCTGCAATTATACTGGAGGGGGGAGAAAACGAGACAGCTTTTTCTTCCCCCTCCGCTATCAAATGGAAGGTGCACCAAATAATTGATACATGTGGATGACCTTGAGGAGGTTGTATGCATGGAGCAGCCGGAGGGTTACGTGGTGGAAGGGAAGGAGTATTTGGTTTGCAAGCTCATGAAGGCCCTCTAGTATCTGAAGCTAGCACCACAAGCATGGTACCACAAGATTGATGAGTAGCTGGCTGAAATTCACTGTTTTTTACACAATAAAGCTAACCATGTAATCTCTAGGAGCATGCAAGAGGCTACTAAGGCTATCACCTTACTCTACACTGATGATCTGCTCATGTGTCTGGCTCCGAGTCTCTTTTGAACAATGTGTAGCAGTCCTTTGCTGCCAGGTTCAATAATGAAAGACATGGGATAGCTCAATGACTACCGTGGCCTTCAGATCAAGCGTGACTAGAAGCAGTACATCTTGGAGTTGTTACAGAACACGCAAGTGAGTGGCATTGTTAAGTGTTTCAACATGCCAGGTGCACGCAAGGCCACAACACCACAGGGAGCGGGAGTGAAGCTGAGCCTGAGCACACTCCCCATAGCATGCAAGAGAGAATCTGCATGGAAGCACTGTAGTACCAAGCACCAGTTTGGAGTCTCATGAATTCAGCAGTTGGCATGCGCCTCGGCATCAGCCAAGCAATGGGAGTTCTTAGCAATTTTATTGTGGCCTCGTGTTTATGACCTCAACATTGGGAGGGGGTCAAAGGTGTGCTGCAATACATTGACAGCAGTAACAGCCTTTGCCTCACCTTTAACAACAAGAGTTCCGTCCTCATTGGCTACTGTAATGCAGATTGGGATGGTAGTTTTGATACAAGAAGATCGACAAATAGGCTCATGTTTCTTCTTGGAGGAGGTGCAATCAGCTGGAGGAGCAAAAAAGAAGCGCGTCACACTCTCCTCCATGCAGAGTACATCCGTACATCAGTGGAAGAGAGGGAGGTGAAGTGGGAAAGGAAGCAGTGTGGTTCCAGGAGCTACGGGTTAGCCTTGGAAAGGAGCATAATGCACAAACCACCATATGCTGTGATTGCACTGTTAAAAAGTGCCTCTGCCATGGATGCCATTTGCCGTTTTCCTGGATTGACCACTAGAGAGTGTTTAGATGTCTAATCTGATTGCATGTTTGGACTCCTTGGATTTCACCATGCGGTTCGAGCCTTAAGTTGCTTGATTAAGCTGAGAATTCAGAAAGTTAGCCCCATCCAAAGTTTGGGATGTCGGTGGGTGGAATCTGGGTCTCCGTCATGGGTGACGAGACAATTCCATTGCGGTGGTCCAATTCCGTCTCCAATGAGCGCCAAATGCACCAGGGGCATCAATGAAGTGACCATAAGGATCTCTTTGACCAGGATGAACTTCTCCTTGACTTCTGGGTAAGGAAAGGCGCTCCGACGGGTCATCGTCGAAGTGCCTCCTGTTGCCTAGTGTGCAAGGCACGGTGGGCGGCTCCACCAAGGGTTACTTTGACGGCAGTTGCAGGAGCTCTACTGCTCCCTTTTGGGCGTGGTTGGATGCATTGGAAATCTTAGATCACACGCTATAAGAATCTGATGTAATCCCACCATATTAACTAACATTTAATGATTTCTTCATTTCCGCAATCTACATTCAGCCAGAATTCTGCTCCATTGGTGTTGTGGCGACCCAAAGCACACACCCCCTTGGAAGTCTCTTTGCACTAAGTAGCCGTGGACACTTGTGGTGGATCAGAGCACGCCAGGACAGCATTCCTGACGAAGGGTTATGAACCCATAGCCCTGACCTGCCTACCTAGACGTTCACGGCTTCCGCAAGGCACGGGAGTGTCACTCCAGGTGACATCGCCGTCGCACTTTCAGACTGTCCACTACAGAAGTTTAACATGGCGCAGAAGACAGAGTCCTCACCCATCCAAAATTACATGGGTGGCCTTGGTTTCAGGCTGTGGCAGTGGCAATTTGAGATCCGCATCGTGCACAAGGGACTGTTGGAGCTCATGAAGGCCACGGAGTTCCAAGATGCGAGCAAAACGGACAATGAGAAGATGACCTTCGTGAGGAAGAACGTGGAGGCACTGATTCTCCTATTGTCGGTGCTGCATGAATCTTAGTGGGGCTACATCCAAGGTTGTGACTTGGCAGCTGACGTGTGGAAGAAGCTTCCCTCCATTCACCAGTCAACATCCCTAGCCAACAAGATCTTCGCAATGAAGAGACTCTTGGAGGTGAGGATCGATGAAGATGAAGACGTCATTTCAGCTATGTAACAGATCAAATCTCTTACCTCACAATGCAACGATGTGGGGTGGAAGTTTGACATGAAGATGCAGGCAATGGCACTACTCATGGCTCTACCCAATAGTTGGGATCCTCTCATCACCGTGCAGGGAGGCTGGGAGGAGAATAAACTCACCTACAATGCAGTCGCTGAGTACATCCGCAACGAGGTACACCGTTGGAGTGGTGGTGAGACCTCATCATCCTCAACTGCCTTGGTGAGCAAAACGCACGGTGGCAGCAGCAGCGGCAAGTGAGGCGGCGGTAAGGGCGGGGGAAAGAAGGGTGCTAAGAGGGGTGCATGCCATAACTGTGGCAAGGAGGACCATTGGGCCAAGGAGTGTCCAGAGGAGGCGCACGCCAGCGGCAAGGGTGCCAAAGGCAAGAAGGCGCTCCTCAATGGTACGAAGAACCACAACCTGAAGGGTGCCAACCGGCGGTGCCTTGACTCGGGTGCGGAGGAGCATACCCAAGTTGAAAAGGTGGAGTTCATCAACCACACCAAGTCTGCCAAGTCCATGGTGGCCGCCAACGACAAGGTCGAACCTGTGGCCGACCAAGGTGTTGTGGACGTGGAGGTGGTGGTTGGTGGTAAAAAGGTGTAGTGTGTTATGCAAAACGTGCAACATATCCCTGATGTTTTGAGTGTAAGCCGCTTGACAGACAAGGGCTATGAAGTGCTCTTCCGTAGGAAAGGTGCAGTTGTGCGGATGGAAGGCGGCGGCGAGGTCGTGCTTGAGGCAAAGTGGAAGGGAAGCCCCTACATTGTTCAGACCAAGGTCATCCCCTTGGCAACAGACGTAGCAGACCCGCCAGCACGAGTGGTCAACCTCGCAAAAGGCAGGGGAGGAGACTTGCAGCTGTGGCGTCAGCGGCTAGGGCACTCGTTACCCACAGACGTACAGGAGATGGCGAAGCACAAGATGGTTCGCGACATCAACATCACCGGTACAGCAGATGCAGCAGCAGATTCTGTTGAGGACAAGTATGAGCCTTGCATCATGGGCAAGGCAATGCGCAAGCATTTTGAAGACGGACTACGGTAGGCTGAGAACCTCCTTGAGGTCGTGCACAGTGATGTGTGCGGACCGATCAAAACGCCGTCCATTGGGGACGCGCATTACTTCGTCACCTTCATCGACGATTGCAGCAAAAAACTCTACGTCTACTTCATGAAGCAAAAGAGCGATGTGTTGGTCCCGCTGAAGTATGTCACAGCGGTGGAGAGGCAGACTGGCCGCAAGGTCATAGCGCTACGTAGTGACAATGGCGGGGAGTACGTGAGCTACAGAGGGTGGCTGAAGGAGTAGGGGATTGAGTGGCAGCCGACCACTCTGTACACGACGCAATCTAATGGCGTGAGACAGCATATGAACCAGACGCTGCTCACAATGGCACGGACGATGCTCTTGGACGCTAAACTGCCACAGAGTCTGTGGGCCGAGGCCGTGAGCACGACATGCTACATCGCCAATCTCACGCCAACGGCAGTGCTGAAGGTGAAGGGCGGCGGGAAGACATTGCAGGAGGCTTGGAGTGGGCGCAAACAGAGCGTGGTGCACCTGAAGGCGTTTGGGTGCAAGGCGCGTGCGTTGGTGCAGGCCGCACAAAAAAAAGACTCCAAACTGGACCCGCGTGCAATGGCGTCTTTTGGGTACGAGAGTATGCTCAAGGCGTACCGCCTCTTTGATCCACGGATGCAGGTCGTCATCACCAGCCGCGACGTCATGTTTGATGAGCAAGAGAGCTACCGCAGTATCAGCAACAACATTGACGCAGCGCACTCTCCAAAGCACGGAGAGTGGTTCAAACTCGTTGAGCGTGAGGAGGAGCCGGCAGCTGGAGGGGTCGATGCCTCAGAGGATGAAGGTGTTGGACCATAGCAGGGCAATGCATCAGGTGCAGGTGCCGCTGGAGCGCAGGACGCAGTAGCCGACGCGGGGGAGCTAGCAGCCAAGGATAACATTGCAGCAGGGCAGCAGCTGGATCAGCAGCCAGCGTCACCAAGGTCGCCGCGTCGCAGCCGAAGGCAGGGGAATGCGGCAAAGAGGTATGACGCAAGCACGGGCCGCTGGGTCGGTATGGTGCGGTGCATGACGCCAGCCGCAACGGGGCCAAAAACCGTGCAAGAGGCGCTTGCACGGCCTGACGGGCAGCAGTGGGACGAAGCAATAAAATCTGAACTTGTGTCCCTTGATGAGAAAGGCACTTGGGAGTAGGTGGATCGGCGTCAGGGAGAGAAGGTGATCAGCTCCAAGTGGGTGTTTGAAGTGAAGCTCACCAAGGACAGCAAGGTGGAGAAGAACAAAGCATGGCTAATGGCAAAGGGGTTCGCACAGCAAAAAGGCGAACACTATGATGAGACGTTCGCACCTGTTTCCAAGTTCACAAGCATCCAGATAATTCTTGCGGTGGCAGCCGCAAAGGATATGGAGATTCACCAAATGGATGTCAAGACGGCATTCCTGAATGGCATCATCAACAAGGAGATCTACCTTGAGGTGCCAGAGGGGGTGGATGCGCCGAAGGGCAAGGTGTGTAAGCTGTGGAAGGCCTTGTACCGGCTACAACAGACGCCCAGATGCTGGTACCAACATATGGACGGCTACATGGCGGAGCTCGGCTTCAAGCATTGTGAGTCAGACCACAGCGTGCGCGTATGCTGTAGTAAGGGAATCCATCAGATTGTCGCACTCTACGTAGACAATCTGATCCTGTGTTCATCTGATCTGGCGGCCTTGCAGCAGGTCAAAGAGCAGCTGAGCAGCAGATTCAAGATGATGGACATGGGCTGAGCATCACGCGGAGCCGGACGGGGTGCACGCTTGAGCTGGGGCAGGCCAAGTACGTGGGCGAGGTCCTGAAGCGGTACGGCACGGAGGACTGCAAACCAGTGGGTAGTCCGTTCTCCACTAGCTGTGAGGTAAGTGCAGCAATGGCGTCGCAAACTAAAGAGGAGAAGGAGGACATGGCGGAGGTGCCCTACTAATCTGTGGTGGGCAGCCTCATGTATGCCATGGTGGCGACTCGGCTGGACCTGGCCTACACGGTGGGTCAGGTGAGCAAGTACGTGGCCAACCCTCGGCCACTACACTGGACAGGGGTGAAGCGCATCCTTCGGTACTTGCAGGCAACGCGGCACGCGTGCTAGAAGTACGATGGAAAGGGGAGGTCAGACCCCTTGCGGCTGGTCTGCTATACTAACGCAAACTACGCCAGCAATGTGGACAAGAAGAAGTCTACTTCTGGCTATGTTTTCTCCCTTGTGGGTGCAATGGTCTCGTGGTGCAGCAGGAAGCAGGGCTGTGTCACCACGTTCACAGTGGAGGCGGAGTACATCGCTCTGGCTGAGGCAGTCAAGGAAGCAGTGTGGCTCCGCAGATTGCCGGGGGAGCTGGGCGTGCCACAACAGGAGCCTACGATGGTCTAGGAGGACAACACTGGCTCCATCTTGCTGACCATCAACCCGACGCAGCACAGGAGGACGAAGCACATCAATGTGCGCTACCACTACGCGTGCGACATGGTGGAGAAGGGACAGGTTTTGCTGCAGCATTGCAGCACGAAGCACATGCTCGCGGATTACTTGACCAAGGCGCAGCCCCATGATCGGCATGTCATCAGCCTAGAAATGCATGGGTTAACAAGTTGTGAAGGGCTCAAAGGCGCAGGAGCGGAGGAGTGAGAGTAAGCATGAAGCATCCGGCATGGAAAGTGCATGGGGAGATTGTTAGAAAGTCCCCCTACCATGGATGTTGTTTGCCGTTTTCCTAGATCGACCCCTAGAGAGTGTTTGGATGTCTGATCTGATTACAGATTTGGAATCCTTGGATTTTTCTATGCGGATTGAGCTTTCATTTGCTTGATTTAGTTGGGTATTCAGAAAGTTAGCCCCATCCAAAGTTCGGGTGGTCAGCGAGTGGAATCTGGGTCTCCGTCATGGGTGACGGGATAACTCCACCGCGGTGGTCCAATTCCGTCTCCAACGAGCTCCAAATGCACCAGGGGCATGAATGAAGTGACCATAAGGATCTCCTTAACCGGGATGAACTTCTCCTTGACTTCTGGGTGAGGAAAGGTGCTCTGACGGGTCATCATCAAAGCGCCTCCCGTTGCCTAGCAAGCTAGGCACTGTGGGCGGCTCCACCAAGGGTTACTTTGACGGCCGCAACAGGGGCTTTACTGCTCTGTTTTGGGCGTGCTTGGATGCGTTGAAAATCTTAGATCACATGCTGTAAGAATCTGATGTAGCTAGAAAAATATCTAACACTTGATGGTCTTCAGCCTTTCTTCGTTTTGGCAGTCTGCATGCTGCCAAAATTCTGCTCCTTTTGTGTTGTGGCGACCTAAAGCACACACCCCCTTGGAAGTCTCTTTGCACTAAGTAGCCGTGGACACTTGTGGTGAATCAGAGCACGCCAGGAAAGCATTCTTGACAAGCACGAGGGCTATTTATCTGATCAAGAATGTTGAGTGTCACGCCCTTGCCAATCATATTGACCTGTGCTACCAGTTCATCCATGAGCTCGTGGTAAAGCAGGTGGTGTATATCAAATTCTGTCCTTCAAGCATGATGTTGGAAGGATTCTTCATTAATACATAGGCAGTGCACCAATTTTAGCAGCAAAGGGGACAAGAAATTTGTGATGTTTAGTGTCGCAAAATAGGAGAATGATGGACACAAGGGTGCCAGAATGTGACAAAAATGGATTTCTCGATGCAAATCACTTGGGGCTACAGTTGGAAAGAGGGTATTTTTTAGGTCTCAAAAGACTTACAAATCTCAATTAGGAGTCTGTTTGATTGGATGTTTTTTTTTTCCAAAGTCTGTTTTGGATTCAAGTGAGGACCTGAGCACATTCACTTTACGGCGGAAAGAAGTTCTGACTAGGACGGTAGCGAGGAGCCTTCACAGGGAAAGGCCAGCTAGAGGAACTTCAAGGGACTCCAATTCAAGGAGTTAATGGAGATAATTGATCATACAGGTTGTGGAAGGGATATTACCATACATGAATATGTTCCTTCCACTCATCCCTCTAGGCTTGGAGAGTGTGCCAGACGGTCAAGTTTGAGGAAGGGTGACATTGTGCTCCCTTACACGCATGAAGTATGAAAAAGCTTGTTAAGTATGTGCGTTCTTTTTGTTCCTTTGTATGCGTCAATAACTTTTATCTATAAAAGCTGTAATTCCCTCAGTTGGTCCTCATAGGCAGATCTTGGTGAGCCTGATCAAATCCCTAAGGACTACCCCAGTTTCCATCACTGTGCATGTTAGAGGAAGCACTCTCATTAATGGACAAGACATTTTGGTGCACTCCATGTGAGGACGAGCTCAGAACCATCAGAGAGCATGGTTTCTACATGTGAACCGAGGGGCGTGTGGCGTGACAGTCACACCCAAGCCCTTGAGATAAACCTTCCTACCCTCAACCCCTTGGTTTCTCCGGCCAACCCTTGAGATGCAACCCGATCCTCTCCTAGTTGCAAGTCTACTGCTAGTAACCGAGGTTCCCGCCGCATGACTCTCCCGGCGGCGTTTGTACCAAAGTGCGCTATAGAAGGCTTGTAGGATCAAATGGACGTGTGCAAGACAATGCTTGGAAGACAAGGAGATTTGGAAAGTTAATAAATCCTTAGACTTTATGCAGTTCCAATGAGAATGTACAAAGTGTCTGGAGAAGATTGGAACGCCTAGAACTACTCCAAGGCTTCCTTATGTACCAGTCCCTATGAGCTAGCCGAGAGCCCCCTCAGCACCACGAAGCCCTTTCCGAAGGTGCAATGATGAAAATAATAGATGCATCATGTAATACATATCCCAAGCTTTCTAACGCACCAAAACATGCCTCAATCTTTGGAGAAACGTCTGAGTTATGGCTGTTTGATTACTGCATGTGTGACTACCACTGGCAGCATCGCAAGCGGGGGTAAGGACCCCCCAAAGTGCCCTTGCCTGCGAATGTAGCTCCAACCACCATCCCAATGAACCTGGTCTCATTGGCTAAGCTTCCATCTAGTGGCACTTTGGCTATAGTGGGTGAGAAAGTCTCTCCGCCATGCTTGGAGTTGAACCGGTACGTCTCCTGTTTTTTCGAGGTGCGTCTCCCATCTTTGCACAGTCGTATCTTTCTCGTCCTTTCACTGAATGACTCAGTTCTTTGGTTGATTTCGCACTGTTTTTCAATTAGAATACAATGAAAGCATGAAAACATGCATACAAAGTCAGCATGATGACGTAATCACAACCTTGAATGCCGGCTTCGATAACATCACCCCCCCTCCGAGGATGCACTGTCCTAGTGCGCTGTTGGTACGCTCGGATGCCCGTGTTGATAGCTCCGTCCCTGTAGAAATTGGCTTCAGGGATCCAACACTTGTGCTCTAGCCCATAGACAAGCCATTGCACCAGGTTTGGCCACCTGTTGCTATGCCAACGGTGCCTGAGTATCTTCTCCACCACGTACTCTTCCTCACCCTCCACCAAGACTGGTGGAGGACTAGCCTTTTCGCGCGTCATAAACTATGCATCCAGCTCCTTGTACTCCTTGAGGAAAGAGGCGTGGAATATGGGATGGATCCCGTAATGGTCCGAAAGCTCCAACTTGTCGCTCATAGCGTACTACTTCTCCTTGACCAGAAAAGGGCCCACCCACAGAGGCTTGAGCTTGTTGCTGTCCACCCCCACGAGCTGCAAGTTCTGCAAGCTCAGCAACGCCTTTCGGCCCAAAGAGAATTCCTTGGCTTTTTGGTGCTTTTTTTCTTGTCACTTCATCTGCTACTGTGCCTTGTGAAGCGCATCTTGTACGCCTCGCCACACCTTTGTAAAGTCATTTACAAATTGTTGCACTGCTGGTGGGTCCGATCACAATGCCATGTCCGAGGGACATGCAGTCTACACCCCATACACCACCTCAAAAGGAGACCTTCCCGTTGAGCTATGCACAACTGAGCTGGAGGCAAACTCAGCCACCGGGAGCTTGCATTCCCATCCTTCACCAACCGGCGCCAAGATCCCTCGCAACAGCTACTCCATGGTGTAATTGGTGTGGTCAATTTGGCCATCCGTTTGGGGATGGTAGGCCGATGAAAGAGCCACATGGGTGCCCTACTTCCTAAAGAGTTCCTCCCAAAACCGGATGGTGAAGCACAGGTTATGCTCTGAGACCATGCACTTTTGCACCCTGTAAATTATGATAACGTGTTGCAGGAGGAGTTGAGCCATCTTCATTGCCGTGACATTCTCCACACATGGACTGAAGTCCGCCATCTTGATAAACCGGTCCACCACCAGCAGCATCATGGTTCTTCTCATTGCACCCTGTGGGAAACCCCGGACAAAGTCAAGTAAGACGTCCGTCCAGGGGCGCTCCGGCATCGGTAGCGGCTGTAGCTTGTTGAATGATATGCACCTTGTCCACTTGCTAGCTGGATTTTTGCATGGACAGACCAGGCATGCACTGCTCTATGGAATACTTCCCCTTGGTCTGTGCTGAGATAGGCCAGCAATGCACTGCCCGTAATGGTTATGTCCCCTGGATATCATCATAGGAAACACACCTTTGTGGCCTAGTTGGAATAGGCACCAGAGCTCATGAGTTGTGGGCTCAAACCCCGCAACGGCCGCAGTTTTCCTTGTGGCCCAAAATGGGACAGGAAGCTTCTAGGAAACATACTAGAGCCTGCCTTGAGGATGACACTTGGCGGTCTTAGGATGTGCCAAGTAGGACTGTAGGTTGAGGTTGGCTCTTGCGGAGCCATTGCAAGCAGAAGCATTAACAAAGCTGTGTAAGTATGAAAGCCTCTACCATGCATGCACCCATGTACAGTTCTTGCATTTGAGACTCCTCACGGAGTGTCCAACCAAGGGTAGGCACTAAAGACCTTTATGCGGACTTTGTGAGGTTGTAGGCTGAAGGAACCTAAAGTGTGGATCCCTCTTTTGGGGGTGATATGTTATCTTGGTTGCAATACCAAGAGCGGTTTGCGGCCTCCCATGTTGGGACCCATTTTCTAGACCGTTGCTATCCGGTGCATTGACAAAATGTTATGGGCCCACACTTTTGATTCTAAGGCACGATTCCAAGATAGACTCGGGCGCGGTCTTACAGGGTACACACGTACAATAGGGACGCGAAGATCGGACGGCTCCAATCTACTTCCTCGGCTCCATCGGCTTCTTCAGGTAGGGTGCATGCACGTGGCACACTAGGTGATGAGGAATAGCTTTGTCTATGTTCGACAAGACCATCAAGCCCCAACGGTATAAATCTCTACCCCTTAAAAAGGTGGAATGACACAGAGTCCGTTTTCTCACAACGGCATCATCGCCTTAGGCAATCATCGGTAGGAGGGATATGTAACGGAACCTTTGACAATGGTCGTAGGCAACAGCCTCATGAGCCTCATTGGCCTCAACAAAGTAGAGTAGCAGCGAAGGAGAGAAGATGAGCAACCACAAAAAATTACGCATCCGACTCAAGCCCTCCTAGAGGTGGGTATGTCCAAATTCACGGGGACACGTTTTCCCTTGTAGAAATGGCAGTTTTAGATTCTTTATGAATGTGCGGGGCTACCTTGAAATCCTAAAGTTGATCGAGGCAACACCCATTGATGGGATAGTGGTTACGCATGCGGCTGACCTTACAGCATGGACAGCAAAGAACAACATGGCTCTCGCCATACTGGTGACGTCCAAAGCGAGGCTCAACTCTCCCACATCACAGGATGTACGTCGTCCTCTAAGGCCTATACAAAAATCTCATGGGTGCATCAATCAAACTCCATAGCAAAACAAATTTTCATCTTCCAAAGGTTGATGTTGATGAGGGTGAGCAAAGGAATATCGATACCCTCATTTTTGCATTCATTCAACAATGTGCTGCAACAGGTCCAGGAAATGGAATGAAATATTGACTCCAACATGCATACCATGATCTTTCGCAGGCGGTGCCGAAAACCTGGGGGTCATTGATTGCCATTTTTGGCGGTTGGAAAGAAGCACATCTGACGTACGAGGCTGTCACTGAACACGCCCGTAACGAGTCCATGTGATGTAGTGGCAGTTAGCCAAACATTTCAGCCTATGCATCTTTCTTTGGTGGACAAGGTGCAAGCTCCTGCTTCTGTCAAGGCAACAACAGAAGCAGAGGCGGTGGAGGAAAAGGTAATGGTGGTGGGAAGAGTTGTAAGAAGTCCGGCAACTTTTACAATTGTGGGAAGGCTGGGCACTGGGCTAGGGACTGCCGTAGTCTCAAGAAAGAAGGCGGGAAGAAGGGTGGGAAGGAGAAGAAGGAGCTCACCAACATGATGGCTGAAGTGTTGCCCATCAAGGGGCAGTGCTCCTTAGGCCCGGGACATCTGCCTTTCACTCAAGGACCAACCATCACTCCCCAAAAGAGAAGGGTGCATTTCTCTCTTTGGCCAAATCTGACATGCACATCAAGTGTGAAAACGGCGGTGTCGTCCAAGCCATGGGCGAACGGGACAAGGTGATCACATCCAACGTCAATGGTGTCAAAAAGGAAGTCAATCTGCAAAAGGTGGTGTACATGCCCTCCTTTGTAGCGATCCTGCTGTCGGTCTCACAAATCACCAACAACAACATGACCGTGGTGTTCGCCAACAAGTAAGCCATGGTCCTAGAAAACAAGGACATCAAGATTGTGTGCACCAAAGAAGACCTCATGCTTCAAGTTCCAAGAGTCGACGGCCTCTACGTGCTTCAAACCAAAGTCACCAAGATGTCAGATGAGGGACTAGCATGTGTCACCAAGACAGAGGCACCGAAGCCAAAGGATGCACCGTCTGTAACCGCTGCGACTACTTTATCAACCAAGGACACTGAAGTTGAGCTATGGCACCAGCCATTTGGCCACGTGGCTAACAGCACGCTGCAAAAGACACAGGAGCAAGAGGTTGTCTGCAGAATGGAAGGGTGCATCATGAAGTATGGAAAAGGGTGTACATTGTGTGAACAATGCCTCCAAGCAAAGGCAAAGAAGAAGCCGTTTGGCAAAGGAGGTCAACGAGCAGAGAATGTCTTAGGCATGATCCACAGTAACGTGTGGGAACCTTTTTGCACGACATCTAACAGAGGAAACAAGTACTTAATGACCTTCATCGACGACCACAGCTGCAAGTTATGCATCTACTTCGTCAAAACCAAGGGAGAGGTGAAGGAGAAGCTTCTCGAGTTTGATGCCATGGTAGAGCGGCAAACGTCCAAGAAGGTGAAAACACCTTGAAGTGACAACAGTGGTGATTATGAGGCATGCAAGTCTTGGCTCAAGCATCATAGCATCTTCCAGGAGCAAAGCACCCCTTATAACCCCCAAACCAACAACTGGCCGAGAGGATGAATCAGACCCTGGTTGGCATGGTGTAAAGCATACTCTTTGATGCCAACCTGCTATCTTGGTTTCTGGCTGAAGAAGCAACAACAGCTTGCTACCTTGCATCATGGTTGGGTAGAACACGTCACACAAAGCCTATTGGCTTTGGGACCAAGCAGCAGTTAAGCTTGTGAGGAGCCGCAATGTTGAGTTTGATGAACGCACCCTTGGAAAGGGAGAGCTGCTTGACCCGATCCTCATTCCGAAGGCCATAGATTGTATAGTGTTGCTTGAGTCCAGAGACCAAGCATTCAACAACTGGCTGGCTTTGCTAGCAGGTGGTTGGAATGGGAGAGCAGGTGCACAAGATGACGCGGCATCTGACATGGAAGCGGATACCAAGGCATCCGGGGCTTCTGAGTCTGACTTGGAGTCCGACGACTCTTCCGATGACAACGACAACACACACCTGTGGTAGCACCATGAGCAAAGTAGGAAGTCGCACCACCACCCATGCACAGTCTGCAACCAAAAAAAGTACCGTTGTGATGTGAGGATGATTGGACCGGCCTTACCTGGTCGTGCATGGCTCAGGGAGAGCCATCCACAGTGGCGGAGGCGATGAATGGTCCAGATGGAGCCAAGTGGAAGGAGGGAGTGGACATCAAGCTTGCGTCCATTGATGATAACGCAACGTGGGTGCTCGCAGATAGACCCGAGAAGGCCCATGTGGTGGGATCCAAGTGGATCCTCTGAGTGAAGAGGAAGGAATGTGGCAGAATTGAAAAGTTCAAGGTGAGGGTAGTGGCTAAGGGGTTTTTCCAATGCACGGGCTCTGAGTACGACTAGACTTTTGTGCCCTTTGTGACCTTCACCTTCATCTGCTCTCTCCTTGCCATTGCAACCACAAAGAACTTGGAGATACACAAGATAGATGTCATGAAATCTTTCCCTTATAGAAAGTTGAACAAAGAAGTGCTGATGGAGGTGACCGAAGGATTCAATGCTCCCAAGGGCAAGGTGTGCAAGTTAGTGAAAGCGCTCTATAGGCTGAAACATCCTCCAAGGATGTGGCATAAAGGTATGGACGGTTACATGACCGGCCTCTCTTGCACGCATTGCCAAAACGACCCGAGAATTTACGTACACCACAATGGGAGAGGTCTGATGTTGGTTGCAATGTATGTGGATCATTTGATCATCTCCTCGTCTTTGGTCGAGCTGCGGGATGAGCTGAAGTCTGAACTCAACTAAAGGTTCAAGATGAAGGACATGGGTCTTCTTGAGTACTACCTTGAGATTTCCATCCACTCATCCAAACCAAGAAGCAAGCGCCATCAAACTCATCCAAACCAAATACATTGGTGAACCCCTGAGACACGAACACATGGAAGACTTGACTGCAAATCTGTTGGCACCCCAACGATGACCGATACGAAGGTGGAGGCCTCCATGTTGCCAAGCAATGAAGAAGAATGAAGGGAGATGCAAGACATCCCCCACCAGTCCACCGTGGGTAGCATTATGTAAGCCATGATTGGGACTCGTCCGGACATCTGCTATGATGTGGGACAAGTGAGTAGGTTTATGGCCAATCCAGGGCCACAACATTGGCAGGCAGTCAAGTGAATCTTGCGCTACCTACAGAAGACGCATCATAGGGGCCTCATCCTAGGAGGCCAAGAAGGTACGGAACCCCTCCGCCTGAATTGTTATATTGCTGCCAACTTGGGAAATCCACCTGTGGGTACGTGTGCATCTTGAATGGCGTTGCCGTCTCATGGACTAGGAGGAATCACAATTGTGTTTCTGTCTCTATTGCTGAGGCAAGTATGTTGATCTGTCTGTGTTGTGCAAGGAGACTTAATGGCTGCATAGCTTGTTTGGCAAAATGATAGTGGCATAGAAAGACACCAGAGCCGTACACGTGGAAAACAGGAGCGCCATATTGATGGGTGAAGATAAGATCATCTCTCGGTGAACAAATCACATCGACATATGTTACCACTACTCATGTGACCTGGTCATGAAGAACATGGTGGACTTGCAGCACCATGGAACCAAGAGCATGCTTATTGACTGCATGACCAAGATGCTGGAGAGCAACTTGCACTATGAAAGTATTCGTGGTTTTGGCATGAGGAGTACGGCAGAGGAAGGGTGAGCCAGAAGGCATTGATGGAGCACAGTGAACGAGAGATGGATAGAGGTGCAAGGGAGAGATTTGCTGAATGATATGCACCTTATCCACTGGCTAGTTGGCTGGCTGCATGGACAGACAAGGCATGCACTGCTCTAAGGAGTACGTCCCCTTGGTCTCTTTTTTGTTCGACCAGGAATGCAGTGCCCATAATGGGTATGTCCCCTGGAGATCATCATAGGAAACACACCTTTGTGACCTAGGTGGAACAGGCACCAGAGGTCATGGGTCACAGGTTCAAACCCCGTGGTGGCCGAAGTTTTTCTTGTTACCCAAAATGGAGCAGGAAATGTCTAGGAAACTTACTGGAACCTCTCTTGAGGATGACACTCGGCGGTCTTAGGATGCGCCAAGTAGGACTATAGGTTGAGGTTGTTTCCTGTAGAGCCACTAAGAGTAGAAGCATTAGCAAAGCTTTGCAAGGATAAAAAAATGTACCTTGCATGCATCCATTTACAGTTCTTGCCTTTGAGACTCTTCCCAGAGTGTCCAATCAAGGGTACACACCCTTCATGCAGATTCGTGAGGTTGTAAGCTGAACAAACCTAAAGTATGGATCCCTTGTTCGAGGGTGATATGCTATCTTAGTTGCAATACCAAGAGCGATTAGCGGCCTTCAGTGTCTGAACCCGTTTTCTAGGCTATTGCTATCTAGCGCATTGACACAGCTTTCCCGGCGGTCATGCCCTCCATGACTTTTTTCTTTGGCATGTGCCACACCTGCTTACATACTCCTTGTAATCTATTCCCATCGTCGCTCACCAACACTGGTATGCAAGCATCTTGAAGGTACTTTCATGGCCATTATAGTGCGAGTCTTGCGCCTCCTCCAACAATGTCTGTCGCAACGACGCACTCGGCGACACCAAAATCAGGTTCCCCTACTTACGCCGCCAATACCGGCCGTCCCACTTGCGCCCCTGCACCATACTCCCTGAAAAACCCTGGTCCTTCACATTGTTGAATGATATGCACTTAATCGAATGACTAGCTGGCTGGTTGCACTGACAGACAAGGCATGCACTGCTTTATGAAGTACTTCATGTTGGTCTCTTCTTTGATAGGCCAGGAATGCACTGCACGTCATGGGTATGTGCCCTGGAGATCATCATAGGAAACACACCTTTGTGGCCTAGTTGGAACAGCCACCTGAGCTCATGGGTCGTGGGTTGAAACCCCGCGACGGTCGCAGTTTTCTTTGTGGCCCAAAATGGGACTGGAAGCTTCTAAGAAGCTCACTAGAGCCTGCCTTGAGGATGACACTTGGCGATCTCATGACGTGCCATGTAGGTTGAGGTTGACTCTTATGGAGCCACTACGAGCAGAAGCATCAGCAAAGCTCTGCAAGTACAAAACCCTCAACCCAGCGTGCATCCATTTATAGTTATTTCCTTTGATACTCCTCACAAAGTGTCTTATCTATGGGAGATAATAAAGACCTTCATGTGGACTTCGTGAGGTTGCAAAATGAACCTGAAGTGTGGATCCCTTGTTGAAGGGTGATATGTTATCTTGGTTGCAATACCAAGAGCAGTTGGTGGCCTCCCATGTCGGGACCTGTTTTGTAGGTCTTTTTTATCAAGCACATTGACAAAGGATTGTGGGACAACACTTTTGGTTCTGAGGCACGCTTCCAAGACCGACTCGCACGTGGTCTTCAAGGGTGCACAGGTACATCGGCTCCATAGGTTTCTTCAGGTAGGGTGCGTACACGCGGCAGACTATGGGACAAGGAATGGCTCTGTCCATGTTGGACAAGATCCTCGAGGCCCAACGAGATAAAGCTCTACCCCTTTAGAAGTTGGTATGACCCCGAGTCTGGTTTCTCACGATGGCACCATCGCCTTAGGTGATCGTCGGCAGGAGGGGTATCCAACGGAACAAGTGCACCTTTGGGAACGGTCGTACTCAGCAGCCTCATGAGCCTCATCGGCCTCAATGAAGCTGAGTAGCAGCGAAACAGAGAAGACGGGAAACCACC
This sequence comes from Penium margaritaceum, assembly GCA_023375785.1. Classification (NCBI taxonomy): domain Eukaryota; kingdom Viridiplantae; phylum Streptophyta; class Zygnematophyceae; order Desmidiales; family Peniaceae; genus Penium; species Penium margaritaceum. Next base: position 217,599 of record SZWC01002284.1, read on the forward strand.
AAAAATGGCGGATCCGACTCAAGCCTACCTCGACGCGGGTATGTTCAAATTCACGGGGACAGGTTTTCCCTTGTGGAAATGGCAGTTTGAGATTGTCATGAACGTGTGTGGCTACCTCGGCATCCTAAAAAGGACTGGGACAGCACCCGCTGATGCGATAGTGGCTACGCATGCGGCTGACCTTGTTATTAGACAACTAAGAACAACATGGCTCTTGCCATACTTGTGATGTCCATCAATGAGACTCATCACTCCCATATCACATGATGCATGTCGGCTGTTGAGGCCTACACAAAACTCTCATGGGTGCATCAATTGAATGCCCTAGCAATCCAAATCTTCATCTTCCAAAAGATGATGTCGATGAGGCTGAGCGAAGGAGAATCAATAATCGTATTTTTGCACCTGTTTGACAATGTGCTATAAAAGTTCCAGCAAATAGAATGGAAACTGGACTCCAACATGCATGCCATGATCCTTCTGATGGCACTACCAGAAAGCTGGGGGTCCTTGATCACCGTATTTGGCGGTTGGAAGGAAGCAGATCTGACATATGAGGCTTCAAGTTCCAAGAGTCGATAGCCTCCACATGCTTCAAGCCAACGTCACCAAGGCGACTGATGAGGGACTAGCATGAGCCACCGATATAGTGTCTCCAAAGACCAAGGATGCACCACCGGCGACCGCTCTGGCCGCAACATCAGCCAAGGACACTGACGCTCAGCTATGCCACCGGGGATTTGGCCATGTGGCCAACAGCATGCTGATGAAGATGCAGGAGCAAGAGGTGGTCCGTAGAATGGAAGGGTACATGATGAAACTTAGAGAAGGCTGTACATTGTATGAACTATGCCTCTAAGGGAAGGCAAAGAAGAAGTCGTTTGGGAGAGGAGATCAATGAGCAGAGAAAATCTTCAACCTGATCCATAGTGACGTGTGCGGACCCTTCCGCACGACCTTCAACGGAGGAAGCAAGTACTTCTTGACCTTCATTGATGCTCACAACGGCAAGTTTTTGTTCTACTTCCTCAAAACCAAGGGAGAGGTCAAGGAGAAGCTTATTGAGTTTGTCACCATGGTAGAGCGGGAAACATCCAAGAAGGTGAAGACACTCCGAAGTGAAAACGGTGGTGAGTATGAGGCATGTAAGCCTTGGATCAAGCATCATGGCATCCGCCATGAGTAATCCACTCTTTACAACCCTAAAGTAACAGCGTGGCGGAGAGGATGAACCAGACCCCGCTCGGCATGGTGCGTAGTATCGTCTTCGACACCGAGCTCCCAACTTGATTTTGGGCCAATGCAGCGGCCTGTAACCTCTTTAACCTCACACCAACAACCGCCTTGCAGAAGCATGGAAAGGAGCATGACATGCAGCTAAAGACCCCACAGGAAGCATGGTCTGGAAAGAAACCTAACGCCTCTCATCTGAAGGTGTTCGGGTCAATTACATGGGTGAAGATCCAGTCGGGAGAAGGTGGAGGCAAACTCGATGCACGTACCAAAACGTGTGTCATGGTTGGGTACAACACGTCACACAAAGCCTATCGGCCTTGGGACCAGGCAGCAGGCCTCCTCGTGAGGAGCCGCGATGTCGAGTTTGACGAACGCACCCTTGGAAATGGAGAGCTGCTGGACCCGATCCTTGTTCCCAAGGGGAGAGAGTGGGTAGTGTTGCTTGATCCCAGAGACCAAGCACCCAACAACTGGCTTGCTTTGCTAGCAGGTGGTGGGAATGGGAGAGCAGGTGTGAAGGATGACGCGGCATCCGACATGGATACGGATACTAAGGCATTTGGGGCTTCCGAGTTTGACTTTGATTTCGACGACTCTTCTGATGACAACGACGACACACCACCACCTGTGGTAGCACTAACAGCAAAGCAAGAAGTCGCACCTTCACCCAGGCATAGTTTACGACCAAAGAAAGCACCTTTGTGATATGAGGATTTTTTGACCGGCCTTAGCTGGTCGTGCATGGCTCAGGAAGAGCCATCCACAGTGGCGAAGGCAATGAATGGTCCAGATGCGACCAATTGGAAGGAGGCACTGGACATCAAGCTCGTGTCTATTGATGATAACGGCATGTGGGTGCTGGTGGATAGACCCAGGAATGCTAAAGTGGTGGGATCAGAGTAGGTCCTCCAAGTGAAGAAGAAGCAAGATGGCAGAATTGAAAAGTTCAAGGCAAGGGTATTGGCTAAGAGGTTTTCCAAATGCATGGGCTCCAAGTATGACAAGACGTTTGCGCCCGTCGTGACCTTTGCCTCCATCCGCTCTCTCCTTGTCATTGCAGCTGTAAAGAACCTGGAGATACACTGGATGCACATCATGACAGCTTTCCTTCATGGGACGCTAGAAAAAGAATTGCCGATGGAGATGCCCAAAGAAGTCAAAGCTCCCAAGGGCAAGGTATGCAAGTTGGTGAAAGCAATCTGCGGGCTGAAACAGGCCCCAAGGATGTGGTACAAAGAGATGGACGGTTTTATGACTGGTGTCTCCTGTGTGCATTGCAAGAATGGCCCAAGAATATACGTACACCATGATGGGAAGGGCTGATGCTGGTTGCACTGTATGTGGATGCTTTGATCATCTGTTCGTCTTTGGTCGAGGTACTGGATGACGTGAAGTCTGACCTCAACAGAAGGTCCAAAATGAAGGACATGGGTTCTCTCGAGTACTACCTCAGGATCGCCATCCACCACAACCGAGAAGCAGGCACCATTGAACTCAACCAAGTTGAATACATCGGTGAGGTACTAAACCACGACACATGGAAGGTTACAAACCTGTCCGCACCCTAATGATGAATGATAGGAAGCTCAAGGCCTTCATGTTTCCAGGCAATGAAACAGAATGAAGGGAGATGCAAGACATCCCGTACCAGTCCACCGTGAGTAGCAATATGTACGCCATGGTTGAGACTCGTCTGGACATCTGCTATGCTGTAGGACAAGTGAGCACGTTAGTAGCCAATCCAGGGCCACAACATTGGCAGGCAGTCAAGTGCATCTTGCGCTACCTAGAGAAGACACATCACAAGGGCCTTGTCCTTGGAGGCCAAGAAGGTACAGACCCCCTCCACTTGAAGTGGTACACTGACGCCAACTGGGGAGGAAATCTTGACGACCACAAATCCACCTCTAGATACGTGTGCATCTTGAATGGCATTGTCGTCTCATGGGCCAGCAAGCAGCACGATTGTGTTTCTGTCTCTGTAGCTGAGGCAGAGTACGTTGCTTTGCCTATGTTGTGCATGGAGACAGTGCCACACAAGGATGCAACGGTCATACACGTGGAAAAAATGAGCGCCATATTGATGGCTGAAGATGAGATCATCTCCCAGCCAACAAAGTACATCGACATACACTACCACTACTCACGTGACCTAGTCATGAAGAACGTTGTAGACTTGTTGCACTAGGGAACCAGGAGCATGCTTACTAATTGCATGACCAAGCTGTTGGAGAGTGACTTGCAGTATGCAGGCATTCGTGGCTTTGGAATGAGGAGTGCGGTAGAGGAAGGGTGAGCCACAAGAAAATGATAGAGCCCGGTGAACGACAGATGGACAGAGGTGCAAGGGAGAGATTTGTTGAATGATATGCACCTTGTCCACTGGCTAGCTGGCTGGTTGCACCGACACACAAGGTTTGCACTGCTTTATGGAGTACTTCCCCTTGGTCTATTCTTAGTTAGGCCACAAATCTACTGCCCGTAATGGGTGTGTCCCTTGGTGATCTTAGTAGGAAACACATTTTTGTGGCCTAGTTGGAACAGCCACCGGAACTCATGGATCACGGGTTCAACCCCGCAACGTTCGCAGTTTTCTTTTGGCCCAAAATGTGACAGGAAGTTTCTAAGAAGCTTACTAGAGCCTGCCTTGAGGATGACACTTGGCGGTCTCAGGATGTGGATGTGGATATGGATATGTATATGGATATGGATATGGGTACGGATATGGATATGCCTATGGATATAGATATGGATATGGACGTGGCTATGGTTATGGATATGGATGGATGTTCATTCGGAAATGGAAATGGATATCGATTTGGATGTGAATCTGAATGTGGAAAGGGACGTCAACAAACATGAACAATAACTTAATCATAACATACCTTTTATTTTCTTTCGCTTTTTTCCTTCCTGCGATCAACATCATCCGTGAATTGAAAAGAATAATCATGCATTTATATATTTTGCATTTATGTACGCCTATGCATAAGTTTCATAACACAGACGTTCATTGGTGTAAATTCATGCATAGGGAATGTGCTGGTTACAATGTAGCCAGCTGTGCACGTTGTGTACAAAATTGAAGCCTTGTCTTTGACTACATACTAATACTAAACTTTTCACTTTGAGAGACTAAAAAGGATCCTCTTCAATATTGTCAAAGATTAACCTGATTTAATTGTACGACAAGGAAAACAAACCAGGTTAGGATGACAAAAATTCTTGTTTCAGAAATTGGAAGAAACAAACTAATTATTCTAATGAATGGTCTATGAGCCCATCATGGTGTTCAAAGATATGCACCTTGTCCATTGGCTAGCTGACGGGTTGCACGGAAAGACGAGGCATGCACTGCTCTATGGAGTATGTCCCTTTGGTCTGTTCTGAGATAGGCCAGGAATTTACTGCCCATAATGGGTGTTTCCCCTGGAGATCGTTATAGGAAACTCAACATTGTGGCCTTGTTGGGACAGTCGCCGAAGCTCATGGGTTGCGGGCTCAAACCCCGCGGTGGCCGCATTTTTCTTTGTGGCCCCGAATGGGACAAGAAGCTTCTAGGAAGCTTACTAGAGCCTTCCTTGAGTATGACACTTGGCAGTCTTAGGACGCGCCAAGAAGGAGTGTAGGCTGAGGTTGGCTCCTGTGGAGCCAGTGCAAGCAGAAGCATTAGCAAAGCTCTGCAACTACAAAAGCATGTACCCTAAATGCATCCATTCACAATTCTTGCCTTTGAGACTCCTCAAAGAGTGTCCAATCAAGGGTAGACACTAAAGACCTTCATGCCGACCTCGTGAGGTTGCAAACTGAACAAACTTGAAGTGTGGATCCCTTGTTCAAGTGATATCTTATCTTGGTTGCAATGCCAAGATCGGTTGGTGGACTCCCATGTCGGGACCTGTTCTCTAGACCGTTGCTATCCAGCACATTGAAAAAGGGTCATGGGCCCTCACTCCTGGTTCCAAGGAACGCTTCCAAGATCGACTTGCGCGTGGTATTGTAGGGTGCACAGGTACCATTGGGATACAAGGATCGGACGGCTCCAATCTGTTCCATCGGCTCCATTGGCTTCTTGAGGTAGGGTGCAAGTACGTGGCAGACTAGGAGATGAGGAATAGCTCTGTCCATGTTGGAAAATACCTCGAGCCCCAACCGGATAAAGGTCTACCCCTTTAGAAGGTGGTTTGACCCCGAGTTTGTTTTCTCATGACGGCACCATCGCCCTAGCCGATTGTCGGCAGGAGGAATATGCAACAAAACCAATTGCACCTTTGACAACGGTCACAGTCAGTAGCCTCATCAGCCTCATCGGCCTCAACAAAGCAGAGTAGCAGCAAAGCAGAGAAGACGAGCAACCGCCAAAAATGGCGGATCCGACTCAAGCCCGCCTTGAGGCAGGTATGTCCAAATTCACGGGGACAGGTTTTCCCTTGTGGAAATGGCAGTTTAAGATTTTCATGAATGTGCGTGGCTACCTCGGCATCCTTAAAGGAACCAAGACAACACCCATCGATGCAAAACTGACCACGCATGTGACTGACCTTGCAGCATGGAAAACAAAGAACAGCATGACTCTTGCCATACTTGTGACGTGCATCAAGGAGACTCAATACCCCCACATTACAGGATACACATCGGGTGCCAAGGTCTACGCAAAACTTTCATGTGTGTATCAATGAAACACCCTAGCAAACCGACTTTTCATCTTCCAAAGGTTGATGTCGATGAGGGTGAGCGATGGAGACTCAATACCCATGTTTTTGTAGTCGTCCAATAACGTGCTGCAAAAGTTCTAGTAAATGGAATGGAATCTTGACTCCAACATGCGTATCATGATCCTTCTAGTGGCACTGCTGGAAAGCTCGGGATCCTTGATCACCGTATTTGGCGGTTGGAAGGAGGCAGATCTGACGTATGAGGCTGTCATTGACCACGTCCACAACGAGTCCATGCAACGCTGTGGCAATGAGGCAAACATCTCAGCCTATGCCTCTTGCTTTGGTGGACAAGGTGCAAGCTCTCGTTCCAGTCAAGGCAACAACAAAAGCGGTGGCGGTGGAGGGAAAGGCAATGGTGGCCGGAAGAGTTCCAAGAAGCCCGGCAACTGTCACAACCATGGCAAGGCTGGGCACTGGGCTAGGGATTGCCGTAGTCCAAGAAAATAAGGTGGAGCAAAGGTGGGAAGGAGAAGAAGGAGCTTACCAATTTTATGGCTGAAGGGTTGCCCATGATGGGGCAGTGTTTCTTAGGCCCGGGGAATTTCCCATTAACTCGGGAACCAACCACCATTCCTCAAAAGAGAAGGGTGGATTTGTCTCCATAGCTGAATCTGACATGCACATCAAGTGTGCAAATGGTGGTGTCATCCAAGCCATGGGCAAACGTGAATGGTATCGAGAAAGAGGTGAATCTGCAAGAGGTGGTGTACATGCCCTCCTTCGTAGCGAACCTGCTGTCGGTCACACAAATCACCGACAACAACATGACCATGGTGTTCACCAACAAGGAAGTTGTGGCCTGCAAAAACAAGGACATCAAGATTGTGTGAACCAAAGACGACCTCATGCTTCAATTTCCAAGAGTTGATGGCCTCTACGTGCTTCAAACCAATGTAACCAAGGATTCAGATGAGGAAATTGTATGTGCCACCAAGACAGTGGCACCTAAGCTGATGGATGCACCGCCAGCGACCGCTGCGGCCACCACATTAACCAAGGACACAGACAGTGAGCCATAGCACCAACGATTTGGCCATATGGCCAATAGCACGATACAGAACATGCAAGAGCAAGAGTTATTGCACAGAATGGAAGGATGGAACATAAAGCATGGAGAAGGGTGTACGTTGTATGAACCATGCCTCCAGGCAAAGGCAAAGAAGAAGCCATTTTAGTGAAGAGGTCAACGAGCGGAGAACGTGTTGGACCTCATCCACAATGACGTGTGTGGACCCTTTTTCACAATGTCTAGTGGAGGAAGCAAGTACTTCTTGACCTTCATTAGTCACCACAGCTGCAAGTTGTGGATCTACTTCTTCAAAATGAAGGGAGAGGTCAAGGAGAAGCTCCTAGAGTTCGTCGCCATGGTAGAGCGGCAAACGTCCAAGAAGGTCAAGACGCTCCGAAATGATAACGGGGGTGAGTACGAGGCATGCAAGCCTTGGCTCAAGCACTATGGCATCCGCCAAGATCAAACCACCCCTTACAACCTCCAAAGAAATGCCGTGGATGAGAGGATGAACCAGACCCTACTCGGCATGGTGCGAAGCATGCTCTTCCACGCCAAGCTCCCTCCTCGCTTTTGGGCTGAAGCTGCAACAATGCCCTGCTACCTCTTGAACCTCACACCAGCAACCGCCTTGCGGAAGCATGGAAAGGAGAGAGAAAAGCAGGTAAAGATCCCACAAGAAGCATGGTTGGGAAAGAAACCCAACGCCTCTCATCTGAAGGTGTTCAGGTCAACTGCATGGGTGAAGATCCAGTCGGGAGAAGGTCTACGCAAGCTCGACGCACGTTCAAAAACTGCGCTTTGTTTGGGTACAACACGTCACACAAAGCCTATCGGCTTTGGGAAAAGGTAGCAGGGAAGCTTGTGAGGAGCTGCGACGTTGAGTTTGACAAATGTACCCCTGGAAAGGGAGAGCTTCTGGACCCAATCCTCGTTCCCAAGGCGGGAGAGTGGATAGTGTTGTCTGAGTCCGGAGACCAAGCACCCAACAACCGGTTTGCTTTTCCAGTAGGTGGTGGGAATGGGAGATCAGCAACGAAGGATGACACGACATCTGACATGGTCGCAGATACTGAGGCGTCCGGGGTTTCAGAGTCTGACTTGGAGTTTGACAACTCTCCTGACAACGACGACCACAACGACGATATACCACCAGCTGTAGTAGCACCAGCAGCAAAGCAAGAAGCCGCACCAGAACCCCGGTGCATTTTGCGACCAAAGAAAGTACCTTTGCGGTGTGAGGACGATTGGACTCACCTTATCTGGTCGTGCATACCTCACGGAGAGCCATCCACAGTGGCGGAGGCAATGAATGGCCTAGATGCAGCCAAGTGGAAGTAAGAAGTGGATTGTGCGCTCATGTCCATTGTCCAGAATGGCACGTGGGTGCTGGTGGATAGACCTGACAAGGCCCACGTGGTGGGATCGAAGTGGGTCCTCCGAGTGGAGAAGAAGCAAGATGACAAAATTGAAAAGTTCAAGGAGAGGAAAGTGGCAAAGGGGGTTTTCTTAACGCCCGGGCTCTGAGTACGATGAGACTTTTGCGCCCGTCGTGACCTTTGCCTCTATCCGCTCTCTCCTTGCCATTGGAACCACAAAGAACCTGGAGATACATTAGACGGACATCACGACAGCTTTCCTTTATGAGAACCTTGACAAGGAAGTGCTGATGGAGGTGCCCAAAGCAGTCAAAGCTCCCAAGGACAAGGTGTACAAGTTGGTGAAAGCACCCTACGGGTTGAAACATACCCCAAGAATATGGTAAAATTAGGTGGATGGTTTCATGACCGGTCTCTCCTTCGTGCATTGCCCAAATGACCTGAGCATGTGTGCGATGATGGGAGTGGGCTGATGCTTGTTACACTGTATGTGGTTGATCTGATCATGTGCTCCTCTTTGGTCTAGCTGTTGGATGAGCTGAAGTCTCACCTCAGAAAAAGGTTCAAGATGAAGGACATGGGTCCTCTCGAGTACTACCCTGGGATCTCCATCCACCACAACTGAGCAGCAATAACCATCAAACTCAACGAAACCAAATACATCGGTGACGTAGTAAAGCGCTATTTCATGGAAGACTGCAAACCTGTTGGCTCTGCAATGACAACCAATGCAAAGCTGAAGGCCTCAATGTCGCCAAGCAATGAAGCTGAACAAAGGGAGATGCAAATCATCCCCTACCAGTCTGCCATGGGTAGCATCATGTACGCCATGGTAGGTACTCGTCCGGACATTTGCTATGCTGTGGGACAAATGAGCAGGTTTGTGGCCAACCCAGGCCCACAGCATTGGCAGGCAGTCAAGCACATCTTGCGCTGCCTGCAGAAGACAAGTCACATTGGCCTCATCCTTGGAGGCGAAGAAGGTACGGACCCCCTCCGCCTGAAGTGTTACATGGACGCTGACTGGAGAGGAAATCTTGACGACCGGAAATCCACCTATATGTACATCTCGAATGGCGCTGCCATCTCATGGGCTGACAGGAAGCAAGATTGTGTTTCGTGTCCACTACTGAGGCGGAGTACATTTCTTTGTCTGAGCTGTTCAAGGAGACTCATTGGCTGCACAACTTGCTTGGCAAAATGACAGTGTCACAAAAGGAAGCCATGGTCGTACACGCGGACAACATGAGCGCCATCTTGATGGTCGAAGATGAGATCATCTCGCAATGAATGAAGCCCATCGACATAACTTACGACTACTCAGATGACCTGATCATGAAGAACGTGATGGATTTGCAGCACTGCGGAACCAAGAGCATGCTTGATGACTTCATGACCGAGCCGCTGGAGAGCAACTTGCACAATGTTGGCAGTCGTGGATTCGGCATGAGGAGTGCGGTAGAGGAAGGGTGAGCCCAAAGGCATTGATGGATCCCTGTGGGCGATAGATGGACAGAGGTGCAAGGGAGAGATTTGTTGAATGGTATGCACCTCGTCCACTAGCTGGCTGGTTGCACGGAAAGACAAGGCATGCATTTCTGTATGAAGTATGTCCCCTTGGTCTGTTCTGAGATAGACCAGGAATGCACTGCCAATAATGGGTATGTCCCCTGGAGATCGTCATTGGAAACACAACATTGTGGCCTAGATGGGATAGGCGCCTGAGCTCATGGGTCGCGGGCTCAATTTCTGCGACGGCCGCATTTTTCTTTGTGGCCATGAATGGGACAGGAAGCTTCTAGGAAGCTTACTAGAGCTTGCCTTGAGGATGACACTTGGCGGTCTTAGGATGCGCCATGTAGGACTACAGTGAGTGTGTGTGTGTGTGTGTGTGTGTGTGTGTGTGTGTGTGTGTGTGAGAGAGAGAGAGAGAGAGAGAGAGAGAGAGAGAGAGAGAGAGAGAGAGAGTG
>SZWC01002285.1:0-17503 GCA_023375785.1 Penium margaritaceum
TATGTATATGTATATGTATATGTATATGTATATGTATATGTATATGTATATGTATATGCATATGTATATGTATATGTATATGTATATGTATATGTATATGTATATGTATATGTATATGTATATGTATATGTATATGTATATGTATATGTACATGTATATGCATATGTACATGTAAATGTTCATGTACATGTACATGTATATGTACATGTATATGTATATGTATGTATATATACATATGTCTATATTTATGTGTATGTATATTAGAATGAATATATGTACAATTTGCCTGAATGTACTGAGCTCCCTGAATGTATAGAAATCAACATATGTCTAGAACTTCACCTATGAGGATAAATGTATGTATCCATATAAGGCTATGTCCATACGTCTTATGCGTATATTTCTCAATATCCAACATGTTTATTTCTTTATCCGTAAACCTGGATGATCATGCATGTATACGTATTCATTCATACTCATATCAATAATAGTACTTATATCTAGGTATGTATCTTCATGTTAATTTACATCATTATTTTACTACAGATATTTAATAATTATAATGTGTTGTTTCCTTGCATCTTTTTGCATATTGGTCAATGGAGTACATCATTGTACTAATATGTAGAATGATGTTGTTACATATATTCATTTGATGATATTGATATAATCTACTATTTTATACAATTTAACAGGTTTATGTATGTATCTTAAACCCTAAATCTTACATTATACACATTAGGGTGATTACATTGATATTTGTAGATACGTTATCATGGTTCTGATTTATAGGCCATACATCACTTCTGGTCATATTCGGGTTTTTAAATCTAGTTTTACAGAATGCAATAGGTTTATGTAATGCTTTAGCACTTTTTTACTTTATGTTGGAACCTTTCTTATTTTTTCTTGGACCTTTAATTTGATTTTCTGTGAGCGACGAGTTCCTATATGTGTCCATTTTGACATGGGTGGTTCTATAGCCATGGTCCCGCCCTCAAAACTTTGTTAAGCATATCTTCAGACCTGAACACATCTAGAGTTTCTCTGATAGTTGATCCGATAAGGAGGATACGAAGAGGGATATCCTTCGAGGAATTTGTGACTTTGCAAGCGAGGATCTTGCACTCTCGCCTTGTTTCGGGTGGAGGTGGGGTGGGGAGGGAGGGGGGAGGGGGTTGGGGGTTGACGTTTCTGCCGCCCCTTCACGATCGTGAGTGTAGCATCACCTCCCCCGCCATGCTCGATCAGCGACACATGTAGCTAGAAACTGCTAAAGCGCATGTTGGGACAGTGGCATTGTTGATGCATCGTGCGGGCTTCCACGCTCGTTGCTTAGTCTGCTGCCCCCTCAGTCTGCGCTCTAGAGTCTAAGTCTGAGTGCTATGAGTTTGTTACTCAGAAGTGCGCACGCCAGTGTTTGCGCCAAAAAGCAACTGAAAACTGAAATTGACTGATTAGGAATGAAGAATAAACAACAATGGGAGACCCCTCCAAGTTCTAGCTCGCCCCCAGATCTGTACAGCTTGTTACTCAGCTAACCAGCCAATCAGAAAATAGACCCTGGCAGGCAGGGTTTTCTCGGCAAGTCCTGCCAGATGGTCGACGGCCCAAAACCTGGGCGTCGTCCGTTTTGCTTGAAAACTGCACCATACCATAATACCGATGTTGCAAACGCAGTCGCGCAGTCAGAAACGGCTAGAAAAATAGCACCAAAGAGTTATGGCTGCGCGAGCCTAGGCAGTGCCTACCATAGTCCATGATGCCAAACAGTGCCACGCAACATGAGACATGGACCCTAAGCAGAGCATGATGTTGCAGACGCAAAGGTACAGTCAGATCCAGCACCGGATGCATGCGGACAACAATTGCGGTGGCAGTGACCGCCGGCGATTCGACCGCCGAGGAGGCCTGCCGATGGAGCTAAGCATGTTTCCACAGGGAGGAGGCTCCAGTGAACTGCTTGTAAACCTCAGCGTGCGCCGGCTCCACCGGATGACACTCCAGTAGCGTCGATTCTCGCCGTCAGTCATCTGCACGCCGATGTACACAAGCCGGGAGGACACAACAGAGCACAATGAGAGATGCGAAAAAACCAACACTTCCCCATGACTCACATGCATAGTGCACATGGGCGGGCAACGATACATTCAACGGACAGACACCCCGAGGACACACAGAGATGCATGCTAGGACAAAGAGTGCAACTCACAAACACACGCTGACTGAAATCACAGCTGTCTTGAACGAGTCGCGCTTCAGTGCCTTGGTCAAGAAGTCAGCTAGCTGCCGTGCTGTCTCAACCCACAAAATGCTGACGCTGCCGTCATGCAACAACAAACGCACATAGTGATACTCAACATTTATGTGCTTTGTGTGTGTGTGATGCACGCCGTCATTGTCGGTGATGGCCATGGCAATCTCATTGTTTGAATGCAACGTGATGGATACAACGGACCGACACAACTCGAACAACAGACGACGCAGCCATACCTTTTCACATGCGCCTGAACCAAGGGCTATGTACTCAACCTTCGTAGTGCTACGTGTAATGCACCCGTGCTTGTCACTAAGTCAGGACACAGCCGTGCCGCCAACCAGAAAGATCACCTGTGCGGCTCTTACCGTCCGGAATGCCGGTCCGGTGACTATCGGTGTTGTCCACCGCGACAACAGATGGCTGTCGACAGAATTTGAGACCTCGCCATGGAGTGGAGACGACATATTGTAGTACGCGGATCGCGACGTCAAAGTGGAGGTTTCGCGGCTCCTGAGAGAACTGAGCCTGGAGGTTGACAGCGAACACGATGTCTGGGCGCGTCGTCGTTGCCAGGAACATCACTGACCCGATGACTCACAGATATGAGGTCACGTCAAGTGGCTCCCCCACAACGGCCGGGTCAGAGCTCTTTAGCTTTGCCTGGCTATCAGGTGACATGGGTGAGGATGCGCTCGGCACGAGGGGCAAGTCCTTGGCGAAGTGAGTGGATAGAGTCTGTACATAGGCGGCCTGATGGACATGTAGGATGCCCTGGGAGTGATCATGCCCGAGCTCCATGCCCAGGAAGACTCGGGCAGATCCGAGATCCTTCATCTAGTAGGCGGTGTGCAGCAGGTCCTTGATGCGCTCGATGGCAGCCACGTCTGGCGTTGCAATGAGGATATCATCGACGTATGCCAGGACACATGCAAAGGTCTGGCCTCGCGGGGTGATGAATAGTGCGAGGTCAGTAGTACTGCGTAGGAGGCCGTCGTGGAGGAGCGTGTGACTAATCTCCTGGTTCCAGCACCGAGGCGACTGCTTCAGGCCATAGAGGACCTTTTGCAGCCGCTAGACCTTCCTAGTGTCGTCGTAAAAGCCTGGAGGCTGTACCATGTAGAGCTCCTCACCCTCCAGTGAGCCATGGACGAAAGAGTTGCTCATGTCCATCTGATGTAGCTCCCACCCATGCTGGGCAACCAGGCTGAAGAGCGCGCGGCTAGTGGAGAATCAACCAACTGGGGCAAAGTTCAGAATCCCCAGGGACCTGAGTGAACCCCTTGGCTGTGAGGCGGGCCTTCTAGTTGTCCAAGGACCCATCCGGCTTCCACTTGCGCCTGAAAACCCATGTGGCACCGATGGCCTTCCAACCTGGAGGGAGATCGACGAGGTCATACACATGGTGCTGCTGGATAGCTGCGAGCCCGTCAGCACAAGTAGCATCCCAATGTCCGGCCTCGGGGGAGGCTCAAGCCTCGCATAGGGTGGCTGGATCCTCCGGTCTTGCCGTGGAGTGGACTGCGAGGGCGTGTGTATCTTGAGCTCCAGGTGGGACGCATGTTAGTGCAGCCATGACGGCATGCCGATGCTCTTGATGGAGCATGGTGTAGTCCAGTGCGAAGCCCGTGTGGATGTCTGCAATGATGACTGAAGTGGTTAGGCTGAGGGCCTTGATGGCAGGGTCCCCACTCACTATCACAAGAGTGGAAGAGACATGTAGGGCGACGGGGGGCCAAGGCGCCATAGTGCATGGTGTGGTGGTCTGTGCGCTCACGGACGGCCTGGGTCGGAGGCTGCCGCATGGGCCACGTGTGTAGCGCGGTAAGGCAGTAGATGGCACCGAGTCCGAGGTGCTGGCGGAGGTAGACGTAGCTGCTGGTACGAAGGAACCAGCAGACGCGGACGGCTCTGTCAGCCTGGAAGGACTACCAGACGCGGATGGGGCTGCCAGCGCGGAGGAACAAGCAGACTCAACAGGGGCTGTCCGCCCGGAGGGACCAGCGGACGCGACAGGGGCTACCGGCCCGGAGAGTCCAACGCACGCGACTGGGGCTGCCGACCCAGAGGGACCAGTGGGCGAGACTGGGGCTGCCGGCACAGAGGGACCAGTGGATGCGGAAGGGTCTACCAGCCCGGAGGGACCATTGGATGCGGACGGGACTGCCAGTACAGAGGGGCCGGCGGATGCGACTTGGGCTGCTGGCCCGGAGGGGACAGCGGACTTGACTAGGGCTGCCGGCCTAGAGGAGCCAGAGGACGAGACTGAGGCTGCCGGTTCGGAGGGGTCATCGGACGCGTCTGGGGCCGTTGGCCAAGAGGGGCCAGCGGACGTGACTGCGGCTGCCGGCCTGGAGGGGCTAGCGGACGCGAGTGGGCTACTAGCTCGGAGGGACCATGTGATGTGCTGCCCGGAAGCGGCAGGATGGGGGATGGACTCACCACTCCCTCCCGCGAGGGGAGGGACACCGACGAGCCGGAGCGGACGAGGTCGCGAGGAAAAGACTCTTAAAAGAAGAGGGCATCGTGGCTCTCGAAGATGCACTACCAGGAGGGATCCCAAAAGCGCCAGGCCTTGGATTGACAGGAGACACCAAGAAAGGTGCAAGGACGCCCACGGGGGATGAGCTTGCTACCCTACTGCGGGGCGGGTAGCCACACAATGGCCACGTGGCCCCAGACACGAGCCGGGCGGAGGTCAGCACGCTGATCGCACTAGTACTGATGCGGAGTAGACTGGCGAGGAAGGGGTCCGTGGGGAATCCGAATCCAGACCCACGTCATGTAGGCCATGGCCTCAAAGTAGAAGCCATCGGAGAGGCCTGACTCAAATCGCATGGTGCGGACGGCATCTGCCATGGTGTGGTTTCACCGCTCGGAGATGCTGTTATGGGCTGGTGTGTGTAAGGTGCCGATGTCTCGTGGTGGATACCGCGGGAGGCGAAGAAAGTCGTGATCTCTCCCATGTACTCGCCACCGCGATCGGAG
Source organism: Penium margaritaceum (assembly GCA_023375785.1). NCBI lineage: Eukaryota > Viridiplantae > Streptophyta > Zygnematophyceae > Desmidiales > Peniaceae > Penium > Penium margaritaceum. The sequence continues at coordinate 5,246 of SZWC01002285.1, forward strand.
CGAAAGCGGCGGAGAGGCCGACCACACTTGCGCTCGGCACAGACAAGCCACTCCCGAATGGTCGGAGCGACATCGCTCTTCTGCTGAAGGAAGAAGACCCAGTGGTAGCGAGAGTAGTCGTCAGTGAGGGCGAGGACATAGTGGCCATACTCTCCGACAGAATTCGTAGGAAGAGGACCCATGACATCGGAATGGACGAGGTCCAGAGGGGCGGATGCACCGGAGAATGACTGGGGATAGGTGGAGCGGTGCATCTTGCCCTGAGCGCAGTCAATGTACTCTATGGGGCACGGCCAGGGGAAGGAGTCCGGGTCTAGGCCCTTGGCCGGCTGGGTGTGGAGCATGCTATCGATTGCAGCAGAGTGGACGTGGCAAAGGCAGCGGTGCAAGAGAGGTGTGTGCTGTAATGAGAGTGTGATGGCGACAAAGACATAGCTTGTCGTGGCAGATGGAGAGGGGATGGGGGGAGGGGAGGGCAGACGAGGTACGTGCCACAGGTTGCCATGGGCGGTGGCATGTAAAACGACAAGACCGGACGGACGTAACGACACAGTGCCAACGCCATGCGAGTGCAGAACATCCATGCTCATGCGGTCAAGGGCAGTGACAGACAGAAGGCTAAGCTCAAGACTTAGGACGAAGAGGACGTCGGTATCGAAAACCGGCAGGGCCACAAAAACGAACGACGCCGACGCCGCGGACAAGTGACACCTGTCTGGAGCCCGTTCTGACACCGGACACATAGCCAACAGGACAAGCACACTGAAGGCCTCGTAAGAGGCGGTCATGTGATGCGTGAGCCAATGTTAGCACCAGAAAGCAGCTGAAAACTGAAAGTGACTGATTAGGAATGTAGAATAAGCAACAATGGGAGACCCCTCCAAGTTCTAGCTCCCCCCCACAAGTGTAGAACTTGTTACTCAGCTAACCAGCCAATTAGAAAATAGTCCTAGACCTATTTTCTGGCAGGCAGGGTTTCCTCGGTGAGCTCTGTCAGACGCTCGACAGCCCAAAACCCGGGCGTCGTCCGTTTTGCCTGAAAGTTGGACCATACAATAATACCGACGCTGCAAACCCATTCGTGCGGTCAGAATCAGTTAGAAAAATTACAGCAAAGAGTTATGGCTACCCGAACCCAGGCAGTGCCTATGACGGTCCATGATGCCAAACAGTGCCACGCAGTAAGAAACACAGACCCTAGGCAGAGCATGATGCTGCAGATGCAATGGCACAGTCAGAAACAACGCTGAATGTATGGAGACAACATCTACAGTGGCAGTGACCGCCGGCGGCCCGACCGTCGAGGAGGCCTGCCAATGTAGCTGAGCATGTCGCCGGAGGGAGGAGGCTCCAGCGAGCTGCGACTAGGCCTCAGCGTGCGTCGGCTCCACTAGACGCCACTCCAACAGCTTCGAGTGTCATTGTCAGTCATCTGCACGCCGATGTACACAAGCCGGGAGGACACAACAGAGAACAATGAGAGATGCGCAAAAACCAACACTCCCCCATGACTCACAGGCGTAGTGCACATGTGCGGACAGAGACACAGTCAACAACCAGACTCCCCGAGGGCATGCAGAGACACAGGCAGGGACAAAGAGAGCCACTCACGGATGCACGCCAACCAAACTCATGGCCTTCTTGAACGAGTCGCGCTTCAGTGCCTTGGTCAAGAAGTCAGCCAGCTGCCGTGCTGTCTCAACCCACACAATGCTGATGCTTCTGTCATGCAACAACAAATGCAGATAGTGATACTCAATATTGATGTGCTTTGTGCATGTGTGATGCACGCCGTCATTGTCGACGATGGCCATGGCACTCTCATTGTCACAATGCAACGTGATGGATGCGACGGAATGACGCAACTCCGACAACAGACGACGCAACCACACACTCTCACACGCGCCTGAGCCAAGGTCCACGTACTCAGCCTCAGTGGTACTGCGTGTAATGCACCCTTACTTGCCATTGTGCCAGGACACAGCCGTGCCACCGATCAGAAAGGTCCACCCTGTGTGACTCTTACCATCTGCACTGCCGGCCCAGTCATTGTCGGTGTAGCCCACCGCGACGACAGACGGTTGGCGGCGGAACATGAGACCTCGCTAAGGAGTCGAGACGACGTATCGCAGTACTCAGATTGTGGCCTCGAAGTGGAGGTGACATGGCTCCTGAGAAAACTAAGCCAGGAGGTTGACGGCGAACGTGATGTTAGGGCGCGTCGTCGTCGCCAGGAACATCAGTGACCTGATGACTCGCAGATACGTGGTCACGTCAACTGGCTCTCCCACAACGACTGGATCAGGACTCTTCAGCTTCACCTTGCCATCAGGTGACATGGGTGAAGATCCGCTTGGCATGAGGGGCAGGTCCTCGACAAAGCGAGTGGACAGGGTCTGTACATAGGCAGCCTGGTGGACGTGCAGGATGCCCTGGGAGCGATCATGCTCGAGCTCCATGCCCAGGAAGAATCGGGAAGAACCAAGATCCTTCATCTGGTAGGCGGTGTGCAGCAGGTCCTTGACACGCTGGACGACAGCCATGTCAGGCGACGCAATGAGGAGATCGTCGACGTAGAGCAGGACAGCAGCGAGGGTCTGGCCTCGCGGGCTGACGAACAATGCGGGGTCAGCGGTACTACGCTAAAGGCCGCTGCGAAGGAGCGTGCTGCTGATCTCCTGGTTCCAGCACCGAGACGACTGCTTTAGGCCGTAGAGGGCCTTCCGCAGTCACTAGACTCTCCCAGTGCCGTCGTCGAAGCCTGGAGGCTGCACCATGTAGAGCTCCTCACCCTCCAATGAACCATGGAGGAAGGCGTTGCTCACGTCTATCTGATGTAGCTCCCACCCATGGTGGGCAACCAGACTGAAGAGCGCCCGGCTCATGGAGAACCGGCCAACTGGAGCAAGGATCTGATCGTGGTCCACCCCAGGGAGCTGAGCAAACCCCTTGGTTGTGAGGCGGGCCTTGTACTTGTCCAAGGACCTGTCGGGATTCCATTTGCACCAAAAGACCCACTTAGCACTGATGGCCTCCCGACCTGGAGGGAGGTCGAAGAGGTCATACACGTGGTGCTACCGGATAGCAGCGAGCTCGTCAACGCAGGCAGCATCCTAGTGTGCAGCCTCAGGAGAGGTGCGAGCCTTGCATAGGGTGGCTGGGTCCTCCGAGCGTGCTATGGAGCGGACTGAGAGAGCATGTGCATCTAGAGCTCTAGGCGGGATGCGTGCGAGTGCAGCCATGACAGCAAGCCAATGCTCGTGATGAAGCGTGACGTAGCCTAGTGTAGAGCCAAGGTGAAGGTCTGCAACGATAGTCGAAGTGATCAAGCCAAGGGCCTTGGTGCCAGGGTCCCCACTCACGACCGTAGGAGTGGAAGAGACACGTGGAGTGACAGGGGGCCGAGACGCTACAGGGCGAGGTGCTGCGGTCTGCACGCTCACTAACGGCCTGGGTCGGAGGCTGCCGTCTGGGCCACGCGTGTAGCGCGGTAGGGCAGGAGATGGCCCCAAGTCTGACGGGCCGACGGAGGCGGACAGGGCTGCTGGCCCTGAGGGACCAGCGGACGCGACTTGGACTGCTGGTCCGGAGGGACCAGCGAATGCGACTGGGGCGGCTTGCCCGGAGGGACCCGTGGTCGCGACTGGGACGGCTGGCTCCGAGGGACCGGTGGACGCGACTGGGACCGCCGGCCCGAAGGGACCGGTAGACACGACTGGGACCGCCGGCCCGGAGGGACCGGTGGATGCGAATGGGGCCGCCGGCTCGGAGGGACAGGTGGACGCAACTGGGACCGTCGGCCCGGAGGGACCGGTGGACACAACTGGGGCCGCCGGCCCGGATGGGCCAGTGGGCGCAACTGGGGCTCCTGGCTCGGAGGGGCCAGCAGGCGCGACTGGGGCTGCTGGTTCGAAGGGGCCAACAGGTGCGAATGGGGCTGCTGGCTCGGAGGGACCAGCGGGCACGACTGGGGCTGTTGGCTCGGAGGAGGCAGCGGGCGCTACAGGGGCTACTGGCTCGGAGGGAGTAAGTGATGTACCACCCGGAAGCGGTAGGATGGAGGACGGAGTCACCACTCCCCCACGCGACGGGAGGAACACCGACGAGCCGGAGCGAAGGAGATTGCATGGAAACAGTTCCTGGAAGAAGAGGGCATCGTGGGACTCGACAATGCAGTGTCGGGAGGGATCCCAGAAGCGCCAAGCCTTGGACTCACAAGAGACATCGAGAAAGTACAAGAACACCCACGGGGGGCGAGCTTGCCGCCCTGCTGCAGAGCGGGCAGCCACACGATTGCTACGTAGCCCCAGACGTGCCCACGGCAGAGGTCAGCTCAATAATCGCACCAGTACTGGTACGGTGTGGACTGGCGGGGAAGGGGTCCGTGAGGAATCCGGCTCCAGATCCACGTCATGTAGGCCATGGCTTAAAAGTAGAAGCCATCGGAGAGGCCAGACTCAACCCGCATGGTGCAGACGGCATCAGCCATGGTACGGTTCCACCGCTCGGAGACGCCATTCTGGGCGGGCGTGTAGGGCGCGGACGTCTCGTGGTGGATACCGCGGGAGGCGAGAAAAGTCGTGGTCTCGTCCATGTACTCACCATCAAGATCGGAGCGAAAGCGGTGAAGGGATCGACCACACTCGCGCTCCGCAAGGACAAGCCAATTTTGAATGGCACGGGCGACATCGCTCTTCTGCCGAAGGTAGAAGACCCAGTAGTAGCGCGAGTTGTTGTGATTGAGGGTGAGGACATAACAGCCATGCTCTCCGACGGACTCGGTAGGGAGAGGAATCATGACATCGCAATGGACCAGGTCGAGAGGGGCGGATGCACGGGAGGAGGACGGAGGGTATGTGGACCGGTGCATCTTGCTCTGTGCACAATCAACTCACTCCGTGGGGCACAACAAAGGGAAAGTCTCGGAGTCAAGGCCCTTGGCCGGCTGGGTGCGGAGCATGCTATCAACGACAACAGAGTGGATGTGGTAAAGGCGGCGGTGCAGGAGATGGGTGAGCTGCGGACAGAGCGTGCTCGTGACAAACACATGGCCTGTAGCGGTCGACGGGGAGGGGACAGAAGGAGAGGAGGACAGACGAGGCACGTGCCACAGGTTGCCACGGACGGTGGCGTGAAGAACGACAAGTCCGGACGGACGCAACGACACAGTGCCAACACCACACGAGTGCATAACGTCCATGCTCATGCGGTCAAGGGCAGTTACGGACAGGAGGTTGAGCTCAAGACCGGGGACGAAAAGAACATCAGTCAGGAAGACATCACCTGCAGGACCACGGAAACGAACGACACCAACACCGCGGATAGGTAACACCTGGCCGGAGCCTGTACGGACACTAGATACATCGCCAACAGGACCAAGCATATTGAAGGCCTCACAAGAGGCCGTCATGTGATTCGTGCCCCAAGGTCGATGATCCAGGTCTCCGCCGGGTCCTGGACTGGAGTCGCCAGATCGCTAACGGTCACATGGCAGCACGCAAGAGATGCGGATGCGGTGGAAGGGGACGCAAACCAAGGCTGCCAATCATCAAGCTACGCGACGTTGTCACGGAGGGGGATAGAGGAGACCACGAGAGACGGCGAGACAGACGAGGAGGCAGGACACGACCGCAGCTCAGTCTTAGTCATGCAGGGCGAGGGGAACGAGCAGGAGGTGACGTAACTCGCACTTCCCTGGGGGGGAGGGCGAGGCAGGCCGAGGTGGAGGGCAATGAACTACTCTAGCTGTCGCTCACGTGTGGACGGCCCAACAGTGTAGACTGAGTACGGAGTGACGGCGCCGGAGCCCAAATAGGACGAGGACTGCACCGGTGAAGGGAACGAGGACGCTGACGGCTGTAGGTGATGCTGTTGCGGAGCTGGCGCCGACGGGAACGGTACGGCTGTCAGAGGATTGGAGTTGCTGGACGAGGTCGGGGCATTAGGGCCAGCGATAGCGACAGCGGTAGAGGCGAGACGGCGCTCTTGCTGGCACCACATGGTGGCGATGATGTGTGCCTCATCCGTGGGCAGCAGGCACGTGTACCACTCGTGCCCGGGCTGGCCACATTTGTGGCAGACTGAGCCGCCATCGCTAGACCCAGTCGACTACTGCTGTTGTTGCTGCTCCTCACCCTTGCCCTTCTTGCTCCGGTGTTTCTTCTTTCCCGGTGACGAAGAGCTGGTGGAGGTAGCTGCTGCGGGGGAAGCGACGGCCACGGAGGCTACGGCGGGGGAGGCTAGAGTCTCTGTACGCTGAAAGCGGGACTCTTGGTGAGCTTCCTCAATCCTGAGGAAGAGCTCGTATGCCCAGGGCATGAGGGTGCCCTGGGCCGCCATGGTGGAGAGGACGTCCTGGGAGTAGTGCACAAAGACGTCCGTGTACGCGTCAGTGGTGCCGCGCTTAATCGTGAGGAGCACGGCCAGAGGGGGTGGAGCAGAGGTGTCGAGGTGACGAAGGATGTCTTCAGCCCGCTGCCAGTAGTCTCAGCCTCGATGGACAGGCGATTGGGGCAAGTGAGGACGTGCCTTGCAGCTGAAGGGTCTGGGATGTTGCTAGCGGTGAAATCGCCAAGAAAGGGCTCTAGGGCCAGGCGGGAAGCCGGAGGAGCGACAGGGACGAGGGCGCAGACGACGCGACCAGCGTCATACAGCTGGTCGGCCTAAGTGGACTCGTTTGGAAGAGTGTAGTATGCCCACAGGCCCTCACACTGCGCCCACATGCGGAAGCTGAGCTCCCAACTCCGGAACTACTCGCTGCCCTAAAGCGGCGGGGGCGGCGTCTCAAATTCCTTTTGCCTGTGGCCGACACCCAGAGTGGGGCCAAGGACGGAGGTCATAGTCTGCCGCTGGCGCTGAGTCTGCTGTTGCTCCAGGTAATGCGTGGCAGCAGACACAACGGGGCTGGCGTGCCCAGGAGGAATTAACGGTGGCGGAGCACTGGTGGCCGTGTGTGAGGCCAGTGGCTATAGTGCTACAAGCTACTACGTCAAGGCGGCGAGCTGTTGCTGAATGGCAGCTAAGGGATCAGGGGTGTCGACGACGACGCCTGTTCGCTGCTGCTGCTACTGTTGCTACTGCTGCTGCTGCCGCTACTGCTATTGCTGTTGCTACTGTTGCTGCTGCCGCTATTGCAACTGCAGCTACTATTGTTCCTAGTCCTGTTGTTGCTGCCGCTGCTGCTGCAATTATTACAGCTCCTATAAGAAAAGGGGGGATACCCCCCTGGGGGTCCCCCCCAACGGAGGAGGACCCCTCCCCACTGGGGCTGTTAGCCATGGTTTTGGTGCCCCCTCTCTTTGTGTTTTGTTTTCGTGTTTTGTGTGGTGCTGATGTCAACAGTGACGTCATCCCAGGACAACTGGCGTCAGCAGCTGCTGCGGCGTAATCTGCTACTTCTACTGCTCTAAAGTTTCTTCCCCACCCTTTTGCCCTTTTTGTTGATGACGTCAGCAGTGACGTCAGGGGCTGGATGCTGACGTCAGCAGCGGCTGTGGTTAGGGCCGCTACTGCACACCTGCAGCGACTGTTGGTGTTGATACCGCTGCTACTATTGTTGCTTCCGCTGCCGCTACTTATCGCTGCTACTGCTGCTCCTACTGCTACTGTTGCAGCTGCTGTTGCAACTACTGCTGCTGCTGTTTCTGCTATTGCTGTGGCTGCTGTGGCAGCAAAAAACTGCTACTCCTGCTACTACTTTTGTTCTAGTTGCTGCTGCTGCAAATGCAGCTGCTACTGCTGCTGCTACTGCGGCTGTTGTGGTAGCAGCAACTGCTACTGCTGTTGCAGCTGGTGCTGCTGCAGCTGCTGCTGCTCCTGCAACTGCTGCTGGTGCTGCTAGGTACTGCCGCGGCTGTTGTGGCTTCTTCAGCTTCTATGGCAGCTGCTGCTGAGGTGGGGGAATTTTTTTGCTAGTCCTCTTTTTTCTTCTTTTTGTCTGGCATAAGGAGCCTCGCTGCTCGATGTGGGCAGCTAGCTGCGAGCAGAGAGCTCGCTGCTCATTGCCAGCAGCTCGCTGCTCGCAGCGAGCATTGGGCTCGCTGCTTACAGCCCGCTACTTGCGGCAAACTGCGGGCTGCGAGCAGCAACAGCTGTTGCTGGCTGCTGCCGGCTGCTGCTCGCTGCTATTGCTATTGGAGGCGGCTGCTGCTGCTGCTTGCTACTGCAGCTGCTACAGCTTGCTGCTTCTGCTGCTTACTTCTGCTGCTGCTGCTGCTTGCTGCCGCTGCTGCTGCTACTATGAGCTGCTACTGTTGGTCGCCATTGCTGCTGCTGCAGGCTGCTGCTGCTGTTGTGAGCTGTTGCAAGCTGCTGCTACTTCCGGTTGCTGCTGCTACTGTGAGCTGCTGCGAGCTGCTCCTGCTGTCGGCTGCTGCTGCTGTACGCAGTTGCTGCTGGCTGCTGCTGCCACTGCTCGTTGTAGTTGCCTGCCGCTGCTGCTGCTGCACGCTGCTGCTGCTGCTGCTGCTTGCTGGTGCCAGTCACTACACCTAGGTGACGTTGCCACATGCGTCGTCGCCCGTAGGTGTCGGACGCGGCCTGCCGCTCACCTCCTCGCGTCATGCGTGGGGGTCAGTGCTGCCGGATAAAATCCGACAGCATTTCCCCTGGCCCACTGGCCGTGGGAATAAACTGACGCCGCCACCAGGCGGGTCAATGCTGCAGGAAAAAATCCGGCAGCATTTTCCCTGCACTGGCGCGTATGGGGGTCCGCCGGTGTTGTCTGGCACCTGTATGCCAATCTTCTGCTGCTGTTGCTACGCTCTGGCTATCATACCAAAATGGAAAACTAGGCAGCAGGTTGGGACAGCAGCGTGCGGGCTTCCACGCTCGTTGCTTAAGTCTGCTGCCCCCTCAGTCTGCTGCTTTAGAGACTAAGTGTGGAAGCTCTGGATTTGTTACTTAGAAATGCGCGCGCCGGTGTTAGCGCCAGAAAGCAGCTGAAAACTGAAAGTGACTGATTAGGAATGAAGAATAAGCAACAATGGGAGACCCCTCCAAGTTCTAACTCCCCCCCACTAGTGTAGAACTTGTTACTCAGCTAACCAGCCAATTAGAAAATAGTCCTAGACCTATTTTCTGGCAGGCAGGGTTTCCTCGGTGAGCCCTGACAGACGCCTGACAGCCCAAAACCGGGGCATCGTCCGTTTTGCCTGAAAACTGTACCATACCATAATACCGACGCTGCGAACGCAGTCGTGTGGTCAGAATCAGCTAGAAAAATAGCAGCAAAGAGTTATGGCTACCCGAACCCAGGCAGTGCCTACGACGGTCCATGATGCCAAACAGTGCCATGCAGCAAGAAACATGGACCCTAGGCAGAGCATGATGCTGCAGACGCAATGGCACAGTCTGAAACAACGCTGGATGCATGGAGACATCATCTGCGGTGGCAGTGACCGCCGGCGGCCCGACCGCCGAGGAGGCCTGCCTATGGAGCTGAGCATGTCGCCGGAGGGAGGAGGCTCCAGTGAACTGCGACTAGGCCTCAGCGTGCATCGGCTCCACTGGACGACACTCCAACAGCGTCGAGTGTCGCCATCAGTCATCTGCACGCCAATGTACACAAGCCGGGAGGACACAACAGAGCACAATGAGAGATGCGCAAAAACCAACAGTTGCTGCCCACCACGCAGTTTGGTCATACCTCACAATGTGGTGGTTTAGCCACGCAGTCTTTCTTCAGTTGCTCGTTCTCTTACTTAGTCACATCTCCAAAGAAACTGAGTGTGTACTTCCTCTCTATATGCAATGCCTTACATGGGATAAGCGGCATCACACTTTCTCGACATACCCATCTTTAAGGGAGTGCTTGCGCTCTTTGAATGTACCAAATCAAAGATGTACATGAAACAAGTTGAGCCAGGTAAATGGTTTGAGAAGCCAGAAGAAGGGTGTAAGAAACACATTGTAATACCGAGAAGACCAAACTAGATAGCTACGGCTTACTCTCCCACCTACTATGGTAGTACCATCATTGGGGTGTGGGAGGGAGGGGAGAGGGGGGGGGGGTTCATGTGCCTTGCCAAAATGATACTAGGGTGTGACAAGGACAAAGCCATGCAAAGGACAAAGCCGCAGCTGGGGACATCATGGAAGAGGATTGAAGAATGGGGTATGACAAAGGGTAGGGTGTTGCAAAGCCGCATGATGCAGCTGCCATGCTTGAGCGTAGCAGCGGTGAAAGTCGAGACGGCCATGCACTTATAATCTTTTGGGGATGGGTGAGCGTGGCTGTTTAACACGTTGCGTCAGAACAGGTATGCTCAGCCGCCGCCACCAAATTCGGGTTGCAGCTTGCCAGCCACCGCATATTTCTTAAATCTTTTGGACGCTTTGCAAAGCGTCTTAAAGATTTAAACAGCTTGCCAGCCACCGCATGTGTTCCGATAAATTTGCAGACCATGTATGCTGAGAGAGGGTACACATTGTGGAACAGAACTCAAGTCTCCCCAGGAAACGCTGCGACCTTGTGAGAGAAAAACCGGGAGCCAGCAGAGATGGAAGAAGAGAAGGGAAGAGATTCAAATACAGAAGATTGTATGAGAAAGAGGCATTCGCGAGAGCTGGTGCGGAGAGAATCTTGGGAAGGAGGTCAACTTCGATGACCACTGATTCACGGTCATTGGAGTGCAAGGGCCGAACAAACCCTCCGAGTAACCCCTTTTCATTCAGCGCATTTCTCTCCGACCTTCTCCCTCATTTTTCATCAACAGGTTTGGTAGATGTCCCAGGCAGAAAACACCTCCCCTCAGTGGCACTTGTGCAGTGCTTGGTCTGTCTTTCTCCAATCCACAGCGGGCGCCAACTGGTCGGCCAGCACAGAACTGTACTGTTTTAGTTTTTAAGTGGCTTTGCAAAGCGACTTAAAAACTAAAATCCACAGCACAGTGTTCCATCCACGGATTGGTTTGCCTTTGCGGCGCCATGAAGCATCGACCGTAGCCCCTTCCAGCAGCTATGCAGACCATGAACAGGTCAATTTTCTTTAGACGCTTTGCAAACGGTATGAAGCAAATCAACCTTTCCCGCAGCTATGCAAATCATCAACAGTGGTTCGTAAGTGGATGGGAGAACACCCCTGAGAAAGAGGTAGTCCTGTGCTCAGGTGTGAAAACTGTCCTAGTCTTCATCCCACAGAACTGCGCACCCCTGAACAACTGTGTGCCTTGACACTCTCGGAAATCGGATAGGTACCCTCAGATCTCACACCCCCCCCCCCCCCCCCAAAACACCACCTTATTTTCAAAGGCAATTTTTACCGTTTTCAAGAACACTCTCCTTAGACGTCAACCAAACATGACAGGAGGCATATTCGTCACTCCCCTTGAAGCTCTTAGTTCATCTTTCCTCCTATGCCTTGGCAGCTCCTTCAACTCAAAACACCCCAACGGATTAGATTTCACCATTTCATCCCCTATCCATTGATCCTCCTCAACGATTGCAAAACGTCTGCAGCCTGGTCCTCCGGGATTGACAGAACTCATATATGTATGGCAGCTGGACGTCGCACGTTTGCGTGCCAGAACACGCCCCCCTTCTATGTGAAGGCCTCTCTGATTGCACCCACGTTCCAGTCTTCTCCTCTATTCTTTCTAGACAATTTGCACTGCGTTTTAGGGAAAAAATGTGAAGTCAACTCCACTCCCTCAGGTCCCCCAATAGCCTCAGCGGGGCAGCGGCGGCAGAAGAGCCAGCTACCTCAGCAGCCACTACGGCTACAGGAGCAGCAGCAACAGCGACGGCAGTAGCAGCAATTGCAGGTGCAGCAGGAGCAGCAGTGGCAGCAGCAACAATTACAGCCGCAATTGCAGCAGCAGCGGCGGCAGCAACAATAGCAGCAGCAGCAGAAGTTGCAGCAGCAGCAGTTGCAGCAGCAGCCGCAGCAGTAGCAGCAGCAACAACAGGCAGCAGTAGCGTCTGTAGCAACAGCGGCAGCCGCAGCAGTAGTTGCAGCACCAGACCCTTTTCCTTCCACAGTCACAGCAGCAGCAGCAGTCGCAGCAGCATTCGCGGAAAGTACCACCTCTACAGCAGCAGCCGTTGCTGCTATAGCCGCTCCAACACCACCAGTTGCTCCAACAGCTCTAGCAGATGCTACCCCTGCTACAGAGCTCTCTGCAGACCCCGCCACAGGCCTCTCTCCAGCCCCTGCCTCAGCTCCCGCCGCAGCCCCTATCCCAGCTGGGCCCACGGCATCCAATACGCCCCCCCCCTCCTGGCAGCTACAGCCGAGCCCCCCTCCTGGCACCTACAGCC